>CAUYQV010072677.1:0-19390 GCA_963574575.1 Galagoides demidoff | reverse complement strand
AGAGAATGTTTTTTTTTTAGGTGAAAATTGTCCACCCCAAAGCCAGCAGGTTATACCTACCACAAAACCACGACCATAAAAAAAAAAAAAAAAAAAAAAAAAAAAAGCTAACAAGCTAGAATTTTGCAACGTCTGTTAGTTTCTAAGTATGGTCAATCAATTCTGTGATGATCAACTTTGTTCCAACCAATCAAAGCCCACTTTCAGGCCAGACGCTACCTAAATTGATGGGGCAGGTACAAGGTTGTGAGTCTGCTCCAAGCAAAATAATTGTAGAAGAATCACTAACCCTGAAGCTACTTCTGACCAAAGGCATATTTCCCTAAAGAAAGGCCATCAGAGACAGGTGTCTCTGGAAAACAATACACCCATGATCCCCCAGCATGCTGACCACATACAAGCTGAGCACCCTCCCTTAGGATACCAAATACTATACCCTGAGTGACCGCTTCATCCCAGACAACAGCATCTTCCATTTCCCACACAACTTATCTTACTAATATGTTTCCTGGGGCAAGAAAGCAAGAGAATGAGGAAAAACTAAGTTAGGTGGTGATGACATACAGAGAAAAATACCCCTAACACTTGCCTGGAAGGGTGTCGGCTGTAGACTTCACAAAGCAAGTGAGAGACCTTGACAGTTTGTTAAATCAAGATATAAATATTTCTAAAAAAACTTTAGAATGTTTATTAGAAGAACCATTTGAAAAGCTATTTTTGGTTGCAAGCAGATTATAAATTTCTTATTTATCTACTTGCCCCATGTTGCTTCATATTTTTACTAAAGCTTAGCACATGGTTTTACATGGTAGATATTGTGCTAAGCTGACCGATTGATTGTAAAGACAGAAAAAATATTTTTTTTATTATCTCAATGTCTATGTGAATACACAAATCCAATAGGAAATCTTGAGGTATTTGACAAAGAGACTAAATAAAAGGAAATACATGAATACAAAATAACAGCAAGAAATTATGACTGTTTTATTGTATTCTGGGTTTCTTTTATCTCCAACAAAATCTGTTGAGTCCACAACTAATTTAAAACTAGAGGAGAATCAATCCAACTTTGCTTCAAATAGATGGTGAAGAGACAGAGGTGGGTAGCCCCCAATGGTCTTTTAAAGCCTAAACAAAGGAAGATTCTACTGCTTAATGCAGTTTGAATTGCTCTGAGAATAGGAAATGTGAGACATTTACCAAGATAAGGTGCAGATTATGAAGCAGTATGGGTCCAGAAATATAAAATATGCCTTTCCTAGTTACAATTGAAATGCTAGTCTCAAATTCTTTCATTGAATTTAGATAAAAGTCACATATTGAAGGTTTTACCAATTGAGAAGTATGGATAATTGTTGACACTCGTGTAACTGCTATTCTAGTTGAAATATACCACAGTTTAAGATTCTAAAGGTGCCCTCACCCTCTTTGCAGTTAACGCCCTCTCCCCACGTCCAGCCATCAGCAACTGCTTCTCTGCTTTTTCTCACTCCAGTTTTACCTTTTCTAGATCTCAGATATATGGAATCATACAGATCCTTTGTGTTTGACTCCTTTACTTGACATAATATTTTATCCATGTTTAAATATATCAATGTTTTTCTCCCTTTAAATTGCCACATGTTGTCCCATGTAGGAATCTACCACAATTTGATTACTCATTTACCAGTTGATAGACATCTGAATTACTTCCAGCTTTGGGCTATTATGAATAATGTTGTTATAAATATTCATATACAAGTCCTTTGTAGTGTTTGTGCTCATTCAGTGTTAGTAAATACCTATGAGTGAGATCTCTGAATCACAGGGGAAATACTACATATATGTTTAATTTCATAAGTAATTGCCATATGCTTTCCCAGCACAATTGGAAAAACATTATTTTATAGTCCCACCAGGAGTGTAAAATAATTCCAATTGTCCAACATCCTTGTCAACACTTGATAATGTCAGTCTTTTTAGCTTTATCCAGTCTAACTGGGGAGAGGTAATAGTTTCCTGTGGCTTTTCATGTGCTCAGTGGTCATTCATACATCTTCTTTTGAAAGGAGTATCTATTTGAATCATGTAGCCAATTCTATTGGATTATTTATCTTCTCATTATTCAGTTGTAGTGTTCCTTACAACCCAGGAGGTCCCAAGGTTATAGATGAGATAGTCTCATCTATAGAATGTCTTTAGGTCAGATTTGTATGTAACTCAGATCCCAGATGAACAGCTCATACACAGTAACAAGAAGCAGAAGGACAAGAAGAATAATTTTATAAATGGGTCATATGTGGTAATAATAACATGATGCAATCCTGTAATAGCAACAGTAATAATACCCTTTACTGCAAGAAATTATTGTGCTCTTTCTTGTAATTCAAACAATAGGAACATGAAAATAAACTCATACAAATGTTTAGATAGATGAGAATAGAAATTTCAAAAAAGAATATTAAAGGTTAACATCTAATGTTGTATCAATGCTAGGTTAATAGCAACATTACACTTATTTTGATCTTCTAAGCAAATCAACAATAACCTTTCCATTTCAGAAATGAACCCAGGAGGCTGCTTAGTAATGACTGATGTTCTCATGGAGCGCTGCCTTCCACACACTTCATTATGCTCACCTTATCCTTTACAATTGTTCAGATAGTCAAGCTACTGCAGCCTAACATTTTCCCAGTGACTGATGGCATCTGGCCTTTCTCTGAAAGCTTACTTATTTGTCCTTTCGCCTCTATTGTCATCGTCTTCTCTCTGCTGCAGGCTCACCTGTACCTGCAGTGGACTTTCACTTTGGAGGCATGGTTATAAAGGTAAGCACAGACTACAAAATCAAACAAAATGTTAAGAGGAAAACGATGCAGTGCACAGGGGACGGTATAAACAATGAGACTGGCCACAAGACTAAACGTGCTGCTCCAAGGAACCACCTTCACCACGTGGGTTTGTCTACATGCATGGAAGAAACTAATGCCTGAATTATTAATTGAACTATTTAGTTATAAATATGCTATGGGAAGCCTTGAGAGTTTACTCATAAGTACCAAATACTGTACGTCTGGTCTTCCGTAGCCTGGGGACTGTCTGTATTTATAAGAAACAAGTCATTGTTTCCTCTTCCTCGTGTCTTTGTCTCATCTGTCTTTGCCCAGTTGTCCCACTTTTCTGTTTTTAGTCAATCAAATATTTACAGTTTTCCACTTTGTCCAATCTCTTGTGTTACATGTGTGTATTAATAGAAAGAGGTGCATGTTTTTAACTATACCTCTTTAAATTAATTTTGAGTAAATGCTCTTAGGATTATAGTATGTATCCTAAATTTAGAGCTGTCTACTTAGTTAATGGTATATTACCTTATTAAAATGCAAATAACTTTGAAAAACATACGTATATATTTAATATATGTATATATAACAGCACATCATTAATGCAAAAGACAAATATTTATACAGTATAGTCTTATAAAAGTAAAACAATATTTTAGAGAAAAGAATTTTTAATGTCCTTTGTTTTAGCCAGTCATTGTGATTCATGCTTAATGCCAGCACTTTCAGAGGAGAAGGTGGGAAGGTCATTTGAGGCCAGGAGTTTGAGGCCAGTTTGGGCAATAAAATAAGACCCCATATCTACCAAAAAATTGAAAAATATCCTGGTTCACTAGCTCAGACCTGTAGTCCCAGGTACACTGAAGCTGACACAGGCGGGTTGCTTGAGCCCAGGAGTTCAAGGCTGCTGTAACCTATGATCATGCCCCGGTAATCCAGCCTGGGTGACAGAATGAGACCCTTTCTCAAAAAAAAAAAAAAAAAAATACGTACTGTTTTATTTTAACATATTTACAATTTTTATGTCTTTTTCTTCTCTTCTAAAATCCAAGTTTCATCTGGAAACCCAGGTATTCAAATTCAAGTACTTCCATTAATAATTCTTACACTGCAATCTGATGACCACAAATTTCCTCAGCATTTGTTGACCTGAAAATGTTATATTTTGTCTTCACTTTTGAATAATCTTTTTCCTGGATATAGATTATTGATTTACAGATTGGAAAGTTTGCTATTGCTGTTGTCATTGTTTTCACTATTATTACTGTTTCAGAACTTTGGAGATGTCATTTCATTATCTGCTGGGCCTCATTTTTTTGTTTGTTTGTTTTTGCAGTTTTTGGCCGGGGCTGGGTTTGAACCCACCACCTACCGCATATGGGGCCAGCACCCTACTCCTTCGAGCCACAGGCACCATTGAAGCCCTCATTATTTTTGATAGGAAGTCAATCCTCATACAAACTCCTTCCCTGTGTAAAATGTTGTTTTTTACTTTGGTTTCCAACAATTTGAAGATGATATTCTAAGTGTTGCTTCTTGTGTATGAATTCTGTGTCAGGGTATGGAGTTTCTTGTTTGGTCATTAGTACTCCAAAAAATATATCTGCTCAATTCTCTTTCCCTCTCTTTCTGGGACACCAATTAAAGGTATCTTAGCGCTCTCAATATAGTCTCCCAGGTGAATGAGATTCTAATACTTAAAATAATTTTTTTATTTCTCCACAATACTTAATTTCTTTGATTTATCTTCAAGTCCAATGACCCATCTGTCTCCAGTGCACTATTCGCACCACTCAGCCAAATGCGTTATCGCTGCTTTGCCTACCAGGAAGCCATGGCTTTAACTCCCCTTCTACAACCCACAAGTACAATCCTTTTGTTTTTGTATCCATTTTTTTTCCTTCTCTGGAACAGAGTCTATTTTCCTTTATATGAGTCCTCAAGCCAAGTTAAATTCTCCTCTTCCATGAAGCTTTCCATGAATACTTGCACATCACATACTACACACTCTTGTTGCTCTTTTTCTGTTTAAGAACCCAGTCCAGTGCTTCACACCTCACTTAGTGATCATATCTCCTTAGTCAGACCACCTCAGTCTTCCCTTATTCTTCCCAAAGCTAACATTTGAGTAGTGCTGGTCAGGTAGTTTGTATATTATCTTTTAATTCAGTTTTATCTGATAACTTTTCATGCTCAGATTGAGTTTATAAACTTTTGATAATAAGAAGTTATGTTGTGCCCTTTTCAGTGTATCATATAAAGGGTAGCTCTATTTTTTTTTTTAACAACTGCTGGTATTTTATTACATGAAAGTCCACAGATAGGCTCTTTACATTATCTCTATAATTCATATAAATTCTAAGAATAATAATGCAATAAATACTTTTATAAACATATAATGTTTCCCATGCACAAATATTTCTGTAAGATAAATTTCTAAAAGTAGAACTTTTGCATCAAAGTAGAATTTCTGGGCTTTTTGGCAATTATCAATAAACTACTCTCCATAAAGTTAGTACAAGTTTACAGTTTTATCAGTAATGTTCTCCTTACCAGTATTTGAATAATCTATCTTTTCTCTTTGATTTAAAATGTGGCTCTTTTTATCCTACTTCGAAGTATAATAATGTGTACATATTTTTAATTTTCCTCAATATATTGTCAACCTATTAGAAACTGAATTTGTGCCTCAGTAATTAAAAAACAATGTATTCCACATGGGAAGAATTTAGTAAATGTTCATTAAATGAATGCATAAACAGGATTAGCACTAACATTTAATACCAGGGTACTTTGCTCTAGGCACTAGATTACAACAGATGAACTATTGTTTCTGAATAAACAATGGTCAAAATACGGAATGAGGAGATTTGTCAAAATGTAAAGAATTGCCTTGGTAGCTCTTAGCCAGGCAGCCATCATTAAACAAATCATGATTATAGAAAAACTTTATCAGTGATTCAGGGCAGGTGATGCCCCAGCCAGCTTGGTGGAGCTGAGGGGTGGATCTACTGCCTTCCCCAGGGTAGTGTTGGTGCCCAGCAGCTGGCAGAGGAACCAGCAGGCTGGCGGGTTGGGGGTGGGCCACTGGAGGAGGCTCCGGTAGCCAGAGGGGGGGGCAGACAACTGGTGGGGAGACACCAGGGCCTTTGCTCCCTCCTCTTGCACTTGCAGCTGGACAGGGAACCCCCATTTCCCAGGCCTGGTCAATTTCATGTAGGTTTCCCAGGCCTGGGAACTAAAGGGATTGTAGCCATTCATTGTTACTGGGTCCTGGCCAAATGTAATTACAGAGGCCTCATGTAAGCCAAATGTAACTACAGAGGACCATATATGTGGTCCCTGGACAAGGAGCCCAGAGAATATTTTTTGCCCCTGACTTGGGTTGTTTCTCTCTGCCAGGAACTTTGGTATTTTTGTATTCTTTTTTTCTGTAAATAAATCCTGTCTTACCACTGATTTGTGGTCCATGGATTCATTCTTCAAATCACCAAGACCAAGAACCTACAGAAGACAGAATTCTGGTATCATCAGGATTTGTGTGAAAGATACAAACTCATTTTCCCTACCAAGAATTTGAATATTTCTGTTTATGCAAGCGTTTTATTTGGAGGGGAAATAGAAATTTAAGGAAGTAGATCTGGCCCAGCAGCTACAAATGCATTTTATATAGCTTCCCAATGTAATAAAGTGATACATATAGAAATAAAATTTAATAAACCTTAGCCAAGTTTCACATTATTAAAGATTAAAAAAAAATCCAATCTATGACATTTTAAATGATATTGTATTATTCAAGCAGGTAAGTTACTGTCGCTTAGGATTCTGTCTTGAATGACCTGTCTTTAATGTAAACTTCTTGAATTTAATGTTCAGAACTACCTGCCGAGGCAGGATTCTCATTCAACACAATCTGTTCACTGAGGAGCTACTGATACAGGACAGGTGGCGCAGAAACCTGCTGCCTTAGCCCTGGCAGTGTTGGTCTAGCAGCAGCCAGGGAGGGGAACCAGCAGACTAGTAGGTAGGCAGGTGGGCCCTAGGAGGCTCCAGACAACTGCCAGGAAGACACCAGTGCCTCGGTGTAGCCTCCCCCCCCCCCCCATACTTTTGGCTGAAGGAGAAACACCACCTTTTCTAGGGTTGGTCAATTTCATGTAAGTTTCTAAGGTCTGAGAGTTCCAGCCTCTGCTGCTAAATGGAAGGCTGGCTGTAACTTTAGATCTTCACCCTGAAAGTAAACATTGAGTTCCAGCAAAATAACCCCTGCAACCATATATACCTGCTGTGCAGAGACCCCAGAGACAGACTTCGGAAAGGGAGCAAGGGAGCTTGTTTCCACACCTGGGTTCTTTCTGCCAAGAGCTTTAGTTTTTGTATTCTTTGTTTCTGTGAATAAAGTCTGTCTTACCACTGATCTATGGTCCGTGAATTCATTCTTCAAATCAAACCAAGAACCCAAAACTCCGGTATCACTACCACACTGCAAAGAAGGCTCAGGAGGGCAGCAGTTTTTTGGAGGATGTTCTCAGCCTCTTACATCAACTCAGAAGTCACTGGGAGATGATGAGCTGGGTTTTTTCCTTAGCGCACAGATCAGAATTATTATGGATGCTTAAGCCCTTTAAAAACATAAGAGAGGGGGATTAGGAAAAGTCTAATTAAAGATAATATAAAAATTATAGAATTATGCATAATCATTTTCCTTTTCCAAAAAATAAAAAATAAATCTTTGAGACTCATTCCATAAAAACATAAACATGCAGGACTGATAGCTATGTTCGGGAGTGTCATCTCATGGGGAAAGGTGTTGATTACTGTTATTAGTATTCACTGTTTTCCTGTAAGAAAGTTGTCCATATTTTTAGAGTTACAACTTTAAATGTCTCCCAGTGTCTTAAAGACAGCATCTTTGATCACAATGTCTTTGTTACAATCAATGCTACTGTTTAATTGCAGGAGAAAAAAATTGGTAAACTACATTGTTTCCTAATTATCTTTTTTTAAAAAACATGAAAGAATATCAGCAGCAGTTTTGCCTTAATATTGAGCTTTTATCATATTTTAATCTATTTCCCAAAGGATTTAATTAAGTTTACCTACAATCTATTTTGGGAAGTCTATGGCTCTCATATGTTTTTAATCTCCTTTAATTCTGCGGTAGCCTACACAAAGAATCAGACCAATTATTAAGTGATTATGACTAACGTATGTGTCTTAAACATTGTTATTGTTATTATATTACATTTTAAGCCTTTTTAATTTCGTGATGGCAAAAAGTGGAAACCAAATAAACACATGAGAAAATAAAAAAATAATGACTCACGTCCATGTTCCTGTATGGTATCAGATGCCAAAATCTAAAAAAGAAAGTAGCCTCAGATATTTCATGTTGATGGTTACAGATATCTCACACTATCTAGTCACAGCCACAGAAATTATCCCTTGGGGTAAACAGAAACTCACCCTTTTTTTTCCTCCAAAGCTGTTCCAGCCTGAATCTTTCATATAACAACCTCAACATTGTAACTTCACATTGCCTCTCTACCCACTGGCACTCTAATTTGGGAAATGTCTTCTCTATATTCTGTGCCTCAAATTCACTTCCATGATGGAAAGTTGCACATGAAAAACATTTTGCTCCTGTCTAAACAAAATCATGAACTTGGAATAAATGAACAGTTTAGTTGTTTGGGTTTTAAATATTTGAAAGCTTATAACTATCTCTCAAAGCAGTAAAGCTATTTAAACCTCTAAATATAGTAATGAGTAATAAACACACACGGTTTGATACTTAATAGCCCGTATGTACTCTCTCGTTTACAGTGATTGCATCATAATGAGTTTTGCCTCATAGCAGGAGAAACTTGTCTAAATATATGTCATTGGTATTTCAGATTAAAGTCAGAATTTTGCGTGAGAATGCCGCTGGAGATTGAAACTCTATGAGGTATATTTTGTTGTGGAAAATATTGTCATTATTCTACACTCTTCACTCAATCTTGAGTCGGTCAAGAGGACACACTACTTCTGCCTGTAATTTGCCTCTCTGAAGGCTGCCTCAGGCATCTGCCTGGATCCTGGAAGCCTGAGAGCCTGCGCTCCTGCTGAGAAGCTAACAAAGGTTGCAGACTCTCAATCTACATGAGTGTGGAAGAGTTTCAGCACACTCTGTCTTGATTTTCTACAGTTTTACACACAGAAATAATCGTTTTTTTCAAGTGTGTTCTTTTTTGAGAGGCAGGTATTTATTTTGTCCTAAGTGGACCTAATAAACAGCTTCATGGGAAACCAGGTGTCGTCCCTAGACCACCAGTTAATGGATGAATTCTCTGGCAGAAGAGTGTCAACCCTACAAGGGAAGCTCGGCTTCCCTCCACCGAGGTGTATGGAAGTGTAGCCTGTGCTAAAAGAGGTTGACCGCTTTTGCTGCTCTTCCTGCCTCTCCCTCTCTAAGCCTTTCTGTGTTTGCTGGAGAATGACCTTCCCTACTCCAGTCCCAGCAGAAAGGCACTTTATGTCTCCTGCTGCTCACATAATGGTAGGCTTGATGTGGTTGAATGAGAAAATTCTGAGCTATTTCAGCCAAGAAGATGCTTGATGATTTTACATATGAAGGATCAAGACCTCTATGTTTCTTCTCACAGAGCAACTATTGTCAATTCAAGGCCTTCTGGAAAGTTCCTCCTGTTAACAAAGGGAGCACTAAGATTCTCACTGAGTATCTCTTTTGTGACCGACATTCTACAAACATCTCTGGAGGATAAAAGGAGCGATAACATGCGGTCCTGGCTTTTAAGAAGATTACAACCTAAAAGACACATTTCCACAAATAGCTGTAAGAAGATGGACACAAGAGAAACTGAAGTCAGCTTTTCACTAAAGTTGATAGAATATTTGAACTTCACCCAAGAGAGTCTTTCATCTTCTGATCCTGAAACTCTCTAGTGAAAATATTAACATATAATTCCAAGTTAAAATAAGACAAAATAATATTCCAAACGAGTTACACGTATTTAGGACAAATCTGAAGCTCCATTCTATTCAAGTCCATGTCCTCTTTAGAGACCTCAATTTTCATAAAAGGCAGTCAGTGTCCTCCTCAATTCAGCTGGTTGTTAAAGCATACTTTTTGGCACTGATTAAATGACACAGAACAGCTGTAGTCCAAGCACTTGTCAGTGAATGTAATACTGGCCCACTGCAGCAAAATGAAGCAAAATTTCATCAAGAGAAATAAAATGAGTAAATGCCTGAGGGAATTTGTATTAGTTTAAACTCATTTGATTTTAAGTAATAGAACCCTCTCGCCTTCCATTCCTTATAAGAAACAGAGCTGTGTCCAGGAAGCCAAGGGCACAGATGAAATCAGTCTTCAGAAATGGATTCAAATATGTGCTTTATATGTGTTCTTCCTGCATACCTGATTCAAGCCTGTCTCTATAGACTGTCTCCTGCTATTTGGGTTCATAAGGCTGGCAAAAGACATGTAATCTTAACTGTACACGATCTTACTTCATAGGGTCAGCCTCCAGAAAAAAAGGCTATTACTCTCTCTAGGTCTCAGTTCCAAACACCAGGGAAATAGACATGATTGCTCCAGAAGTTGTCTGATTCCTACTAAACTAATACATTGCAGGCAAGGAACAGAATCTAAGTCAGTGATTTACAACTGGTGTGTTGTGGCACACTGGTGTGCCCTAAGAAGATATTAGATGTGTGACAAAAATTTTTAAAGATCATTAATTAAATTATTTTTGAAAGAAGTTCAAAGCACAGTAAATATATTTTTTAACTGTTTATGATGAACATAATTTAATGGAAGTTCAACTATAGGTTCAAGTGTGCCATGAGATTAAAAAAGGTTGAAAACACTGACTACAGGTAAGGGCCAGCCTGGTTTAGAGAAGACTCCCACTCCTGATCCAACTAGCGTCAGTACGATGCTTTACAAAACTGTTCCCATGGGTTCACTATTATGTAAATCATGCGGACGAGAAAGCAGCCAAAACATGTATGTGGGGGTAGGAATTGGAAAGGCAACGCACTAAGTGTTCAGGCATATTAGTTTCTACCAAACTCTAAACTATGAAGTTTAGTTAAGCAGATGACTGCTTACTCACTAACATCGGCAGTGACCACTTTGAGCAAATGATATCTTTAGCATACCAGGAAAGTCTTCAGCAGTTGACCCTCAAAGTACTCACTGTAAGAATATTTTTGAAGACTTTGTTCAATATCTCATGAAGATGAGCAAGAAATATGTCTCCAGTCTGTCAGTATTGGGAACAAATATGGTTTTGTTTTGTGAATCCTATGTGTAAAAAATCATGTTGCTATCTTCACATTTGCTTCTGGGATTTCAAAAGTCCCAAATATATTTTTATACACATTTTGTATATTTTCCTCATACTTTGAAATTTACCCTTTCTACTGTTCTTTTTGCCTATGACCCCTTGTCTATTTTAAATCATTTTTTTCTTGTGACTTTATTACATTTTCAGCTGCTCCTTCTATCTTATTTATATATATAATCAGGTGTAGCATTAACATTTTTTAAGTTAAAGAATATTCTCCTTGTTCATATCTCTACCTTGGACAAAATAACTTTTAAATGGAAAATGTGTATGATTTTGTTAATATAACAAGGCAAAAATGTTCCCAGGGTTTGCTCAGCAAGTTTCAGGTTATTTTTCTGTTCCTTCGGTCCTAGTTAGAAATCTTTCCTTTCCTCTCCTCTATATTTTCTCATGCTCTGTTATAATTACTGCTTCCTAGTCCCACAAGACTTCCTCAAGGTTTCTTCCAAAAGTAAAGATTTTAAAAAGTTCTCACACAGTTAGAAATTTCAAAACATACCCAAAAGGTACAAAATGAAGAATACTGCTAGGTTTCAGCAGTTTTCATGCGTCAAGAAAAGACTATCTACCATTGTCTCTATTCCACTGGGAGGCAGGCACATACGTGGCTGCCTCTAACATGCCAACTCTATATAATAAACTCAGAAACTCTCTTCTCCTCATACCAACTGACTTGTTGAAACACAAGTTATTTAGGTTGTGGAAGCTAATTTTGTGTTAACTTGACTGGATCAGGTGATGCCCAGATATTTCATTAGACTATGTTTCTAGGAGGGCATGTCAGGATAGCATTGTCAGATTAGCAATGGACTCAGTACAATCAATGAAGGTGACGGCCCTCCACCCATATGGTGAGACATCATTCAACCCAACTCAGGCTGAGTAGAACAAAAAATGTAAGGCCTTTGTCATGCTCCTTTTTCTTCTTGCCTGCCTGCTTGAGTCTTCTCCTGCCCTTGCCTTGACTTCCCTGGTTCTCAGGCCTTTGGGGTGGGGTTGGGATTAACTGTCCTGGGTCTCCGTCTTGCAGATGGCAAATCATGGAACTCTGTAGCCTCCATAATCCCATGAGCCAACTTCTTATAATAACTCCATCTGCCTACCTGCCTGCCTGTCTCCTGTGGTTCTGTTTCTCTGGAGAGCCCTGACAAACACACCGGTAAATTTTTAGCATAGCCTGGGTAGCCAGACAAGAGAGTTCTCTATCTGGAAGTGCTAACTAACTAACTGCAGCTAACATACATCCTGAGCTCTTCCAAGAGGTAGGGCTTCCGTCATCAGCTCTGACGAGATACAGATTGCCAGGCCTTTGGCCATCTCTGATGGTGACACAGTCTCACAGGTTGGCATTCTGACTCATTGTGGTCAAGCGGGGTTTTATTGGAAAACATCCCAGCACAATGGGACAGAACATTTTCTTTGTCCTCAACATTAGCAAATATTTGACCTGCTAGAATCTATTTTTAAATCCCCCAAATAAAGTAATAGATATGCAGGTTTTCTCGGTGCTCTATTTCACCTGCACTCAGTTTTTCTCTTCTCAGATAGCTACTGATGCTTCAAACACTAACAGAGGAGTTCAAGGAGGTATCATTTACTGAACTAAGGGTAACTGACCTTTGACAGCAAATCACTGCTGGCATTTTAAATTTTAATCATCTATTCTTTTCATTCATTTTATAAACTCGTATCAAGCGCCTACCAGGCAGCAAGCCCTGGAGGAACATAGCCAGCAAGACACACTTTACATGTCCTTGAGCAGCTCACAGCCTAGTGCAGGAAATACAAATGTAGAGAATTGAGTTACGACCTAATACCTAAGAGGGGAAAAAAACTGAAGCAGTAAGAAAACACTCTTTGAGCATATTAATAGGGGAAAGAAATCAATTTGGGATAATATTTTAAACAGAAAGTGTTCCCTGAGGTGGATTTTAAGACGGGTGATTAGAGGTGTGTGAACTAACAGAAGGAAAGGAAGGGACATCACAGCTGGTGCCCAGGCATGACCTGTCATGTGCATGGTGGGCATGTGGGACAGGAAAACTCTTTGCCGTGGGGGCTGTCCTATGCCTTGTAGGATATTTAGCAGCATTCTGGAGTCTACCCAGTAGATGCCAGTAACACACACACACACACACACCCCAGTTGTGATAATGAAAAATGTCTCTGTACAGTGCTAATTATCCCCTGGGGTAGAAGATAAAATTGCCTCTGTTGACAATTGAGAACAACTAACCCGTACGGCGCTGATGAAAGCATCAAATACAAAGAGAAGCTGGCTGATGGTGGCTGAGGAGTAGATTGAGGCCAGATGGGAAGGGCCTTACCCACCACGCTAAAATTACATCGAATCATGTGGGATATTTTACAGGTAGTCCTAGATTTTTATTCATATTCACTTTTATGTGTTTCTCCAAATAAATCCCATCTTAACAAGGACATTTCAAGGAGTCTAGACTATACCAGATAGATCGGATGTTAATCAGTTTCCAAGTGTACCCTAGAAACTTCCAGCTTCCAGTCTATGGCTGGCTGCATGATTCTATTCTCTCCTTCAAAAAAAAGAAAGGCAAAGGATGGCACAAAATTAAGTTGAGCTGAGTGAGAATGACGTTTAATGACTGTTGAATGAATGATTTAATGGAACAATGTACCAGCCAATTAGATAATTAACTAAATGAAACAGGAGAGAAGGGGGCAAATTCAGAAAAAGAGAGAAGAGAACAAGAAAGAATGATGGGGAGAGAAGAGGAAGTCTTCTATCCATAAGGTAATAAAGAAATTCTTTGTATAGTTAGGAAATTGCTTCTGAGAACAACGAGCCTCAACTTCTCTGTTGGAAAAGATACCTACTATATTTTCCCAAGGGGACTACTGAGGGAAATAATAGTTGTTTGGATATGAAAATTCTGACTATTTCTGGAAAATCAGTCTCACTATATGCTCCATCCCTTAAAACAATTAACAAAAGAAAAAAAAAAAAGCAAAGTTAAATTAAGAACCTCTAGCCACGATTTTAAGGTAAAAGACTTAAGACTTGTGCTCGAGTTGGAAAGACTTAATTCTGTATGTTCAGTATCAAGCAAAAGACTGTGTACTTTTGAGGTTGGCCATCATTTAAGCCAGAGATTTGGGACTGTGACACTGTGAAGCACCTGCCTGCTAAGGATCAAAGGATAAAAGATAGAGCGCAAACAAGTTTCCTGCCTCTTACAGGCAAGATTGCCGTGCACAGCATCAGTATGCAAGGGGAAGGCACTGGTGCTGGGGAGACGCAGCTCAAGGGAAGCTTCTTTTTGAAGGTTGGAACAATTTGATGTTGAATACCTCTGCTCACCTCAGGAAAATTTGTGAGAGAAAAAGAGGGCAACACAAAGAGACATCTGTGGATACATTTGCTCAAAAAGTTATTTGGTGGACTTGAGTATCCCAGGGTATCTCCCTGAAATAGACCTTTCTGAATCCTTTGACTCTGGTTAAAGTGTGCTATCACTTTATTTTCTCTAGGAGAGGTAAATAAAGAAATACAAAGTCCTGAACTGCACCATTATATAGTATGATGTGTTATATTAAACATAATTCACACTGGTTTTGTCTAGTGACTGTGCTTCTTAATTCATCTTTTTTACATGTCCTTATTCTATGTAAGTATATACCACATTATATGTGATTAAGTCTTGTGCTCATGATCCAGCCGTGAAGTATTGGAGAATTAAGTTCTTAGTCTGAAGCATGACTCCAGCTATTTTTAAGTAATATTTTAATGAATGCATGTTAAAATTACATTCATTTCATCATAAAATACCTTAGCTAAAAACAAAAACTCCAATAATAGCGAAACACTCAGCCAACTGTTACTTCAAATGATCAATTTTAGAACAATAAAGATTTCAGTTTTAGAGCCTGAAAGCAGCATGCGATCCATATTTTAGAGTTGAAATCCTTTTTATCAAAGATCTGCATGGGTTTAGAAATTAAAATGTGAAAGAATTTAGGCTGGGCATGGTGGCTCACCTGTAATCCTAGCACTCTGGGAAGCTGAGGCTGGTGGATTGCTTGAGCTTAAGAGTTTAAGACCAGCCTGAGCCAGAGTGAGACCTCATCTCTAAAACTAGCTGGGCATTGTGGCAGGTGCCTGTCGTCCCAGTTACTCAGGAGGCTGAGACAAGAGAATCACTTGAGCCCAAGAGTTTGAGGTTGCTGTAAGCTATGACTCCAGGGTACTGTATCAAGGGCAACAAAGTGAGACTCTGTCTTTAAAAAAAAAAAAAGTGAAACAATTTAAAATCAAATTTGTGTAGCAACCCAAAATTGCATGTAGACTTTTAGCACATATATAATTTATTTACTTTATGTTTTTTTAATTATCAAAGTGATGCCTGACCATCATAGAAAATTTGACAATACACAAAGCTACAAAGTAAAAGAAAAGTCATCCCAATTTCACTTCTGTTAACATTATGACACAGAAAAAATCACTACTGATCTCACTACTAACATTTTAAAATATCATCTTTGGGTAAAGTGAATCTTTCTAAGAGTAGAATATGAATGTTTTAACACAATAACTAAGAAAATGATGTGAAGGCTATGTTAACCACTTTGATGGAAGTGTTTCGGATTGTGTGTGAAAACACCACACCATACCCCATAAGTGCATTAATGTACACAGTTACCATTCAATAAAAAAAATAAAATAAAATAAAATATCATCCTTCAGTCTTGTTCTATTGCAATTTTTTCTTATCTCAGCTTTTGTTCTGATATTAAACAATAATAATTTCTCTAAGATTTTTTACTGTCCTGGAAAGTCCTAGTTAATGCCTAGATAATACTCTTCAAATGATTGAGGAAGGTTGAACACGAATCAAATAGTAAGAATGTTTTTACCTTTTAAAATTTTAACAATAATGAAATATCAAACATTTGTTAAAATTACTGACTTAGACCTAAAAGTATCAAATATGAAAAGTTTTGTAAGACTATCAATAAATGAATAAGTAGATTCCATTTATGATTGAAGAATATCTTTGTGAAGAATATAATGTTTATTTATGTGGAAATACATAGACAAAGGCAAAAAGGCTACATTCCAGAATGGTAAGAGTATTTACCTCTGGAGTACAATGGAAGCTTTTACAATGAAAGCATATTATTATACTTAATTGAAAATCTTGAAGTTAAAAACAAACATGAAAGGAAATAATTGTGACAAAACCTTCAGAAAATATAGAAGGTTATAAAAATAAAATAAAAATAATATATTCCTATTGTTCACAAAGAATTAATATTTTAACATATATACTTCTAAATATAAGGCTTCACATGCACATTGCATGCATACATCTTTTAAAAATTGCATCACATATATAATTTGCTTATAGTTCTATATTAATCATTTCTATAGTGTGTATATTTCCATGTTAATTTCATAACTGAATTATAGTCTATTTAAATTTCCCTTCCAATGGTCACTTTTTTTACCTTCTAAACAACAATGCAGTACCATATACTTATACCAAGAACTTTATGTATATGATTTGTAAAATCATTTCTTTCTGTGAAAGTGGCCTGTTTAAGAAAAGTTCTCTTGAAGTAATTTACTAATACTTAGCCCACATTAAGACAGTCTCTTCTTACCCTTCTTTTTCTGGGGTTCTAGCTAAAGTTGATTTAATTTGTCTACAAAAGATGCTGAATTCTTATCCATCTCCCAACACCTATATTCCCAAGAAAAAGTCTTATTCAAAGTGGCTTACATAGATATTAATTCCCAAGGACTTCATTTTAATATATTAAGCTTCATAGTTAGAGTTTCTTTTCCAGTTATTATACTATTAAAATTGCAGGGTAATATTTCACTACAGAACTCAATTCCTTGTTAACTAGTGGAGAATATCCAACTGTTGGTGATATTGATATCAGACTTTGGATATTGGATTTCCAGGCTCTTGGTCTTGACAATTTGATTACAGACCACAGGATGGAAGTTAGGTTTTATTTAACAGGTATTACAGCTCTTACAAAGAGCCAAACTTTGCACAGCAGGATAAGATAGGTTTTATACAAGTGTCACTGCTCTTACAAAGAGCCAAACCTCCTTACAGAGCAGGATCCAAGTGTTATAGCTCTTCCTCTTCTGTTCTCTCTCCGTGAATGGTCTGAGGCATTTGCCCCTATGCTTGCTACTCAGGGGTTTATGTAGGAGCAGTTGTCCAATGAGCTTTTGGCTCCTGAAAATAGACCAATCAGGGACAGGTTTTGAAAATGGACCAATCAAGGAGGAAGAAGAGGTGCTAGTGTCTTCCCCCCTTGTGTCTGGTCCTTTTTGGCTACTGGAGCCTCTGGGGTGGGAGGAGGAAAGCTCCCTCCTTAGCGCCCCCCCATTTGCTCCCCCGGCTGGTTTCTCTGCCGGCTGCCACCAAGATGGAGGCGGCAGGTCCCCCAGCCCTGCTCAGCTGAGCTGGCTGGGGCCCACTTGTCTGGTATCAATATCATATTGGGATATTGGTGATATCATATTGGTGATGCATAACTATTTGGTGATATCATATTGGGATTTTTAGTGTATCATAAACTGTCTTATAGTTTAAAAGATAGTTGATCTGAATAAGCTATGAGAAATACTGATGAAGATTTAGAAGGCTAATGATTAATATGTGTCCATTACTACACATTATGAGCTTTGGACATTTAAACAGATACAACATTGATTAGATAAACCCTAGGGTCTTTTCTAACTCTAACAGTCTACTAGTCTGTGATCAATATGCTTGTCTTACAATGTTTTTAAAACACACATCTTGGGACTAGATGTCAACTATGCTTGTCTAGTTACGTTAGAAATGGTCAGGGCTTGATATATTTATCTGTATGCAGACATTAATGCTTCATTTATCAGGAATGACAGGAAATAAAGTTTGCCAACTAAATCATCAAGCACATTTCCAGATCACTACTCTTAACCCCTTTAGACACAAATATTTCTTTGAGGTTTGCTATATATATTTTGTTATAAAGTATCACACTGTATAATACTATATATGGATATGAGAATTTGATCTCATTGTGACCAACGATTATTGAACTGTGGGAAAGTATAGCACCTTCAGAAGTTCTTGGGGTGTGTAGAGATATTTGCCTCTATATTATATGACCCCAAATTAATGTTATAAAGTCTATTAGCTAAATTAGACATATCATAACCGTATTTAGAAGAGCTTATCTGATTTTCCAATTCTGTTTCGTTGTCTAATTACTCTGTTGATCTCTGTTGCTTTTCTCTGTTGTCACTGTGTGTTGATGATAAATATGTTTCCTCAGTTTATATTAAATAACTTGGGTAAAAGACATCACTTGCTGATTAGGTATTTATTTTATTTGTCCTTTGATTTATTCTATATTCTATTTAGTTTTTTTTATTTTTATTTTTTTGAGACAGAGTCTCACTTTGCCACCCTTGGTGGAGTGCTGTGGTGTCATAGCTCACAGCACCCTCAAACCCTTGGGCTTAAGCGATTCTCTTCACTTAGTCTCCCAAGTAGCTGAGACTACAGGCACCTGCCATAATGCCTGGCTAGTTTTTAAAGACAGGGTCTAGCCCTTGCTCAGGCTAAGCTCAGGCAATCCACCTGCCTCAGCCTCCCAGAGTGCTAGGATTACAGACCTGAGCCACTGTGCCCAGCCTATATTCTAAATTTTGATGTTATTGACCAAAAGGGGTGAGATTTTCAGTATGTTCTATCATTTCTACTGAAAAATACATGTTACAATATCTTCAATATTTGCTGTTATTTATCACTTTCTAATAGTATTCTGATAGCAAATCTGTATTGCAAACACAGTTATAGGAATTTTAGTATATTCTATGAATGGCTGTTGGAAAGAAAGGGGAGATTTGCTAGTTTCCATATCATCTTATCAACATAAAAACATATCCAACAAATTTTCCCTCTGCCCTACTGTAACATTTTTTTCTTCCTACTCGATCACTCTCATGCACATACAAACATACTGTTAATTTTCTACCTTAAAAAATCTTTATTTATGGCTCAGCACCTGTGGCTCAAGCGGCTAAGGCGCCAGCCACGTACACCTAAGGTGGTGGGTTTGAATCCCCAGCCCAGGCCCGCCAAACAACAATGATGGCCGCAACCAAAAAATGGCCGGGCATTGTGGGGGGCGCCTGTGGTCCCAGCTACTTGGGAGGCT
>CAUYQV010072675.1:0-34330 GCA_963574575.1 Galagoides demidoff | reverse complement strand
CCAATATTAACCCCTCCTCACCTCCCTGTGGCAACAGAATAGCGCAATTCCAACAGCCCGAGGTTGGTGTGTGTTTTGTGTCATGGCACTCTACCGAGTGTGTTACTCTGTCTCTAAAAAAAAAAAAAAAAAAAAAAAAAGACAAAGAGAAGTATGATTATTGTTAAAGTAAAATAAAATAAATAGAAGAACAATCAGTCCTACTACAAACAGATGTGGGTCTATTAGGCTGAGATCAGTGCCTTGCTTGTAATCCCAGCACTCTGGGAGGCCAAAGAGAAAAGATTGCTTAAGGCCAGGAGTTCAAGAGCAGCCTGAGCAAGAGAGTAAGACCTTGTCTCTACAAAAAAATATAAAAATCAGCTAGATGTGGTGGTGCATGCTTGTACTCCTAGTTTCTCAGGTCGCTGAGATAGAAGGATTGCTTGAACCCAGGAATGTGAGGTTGCTGTGAGCTATGATGAAGCCACTGCACTCGAGCTAGGGCGACAAAGCAAAACTGTCTCAAAAAAAAAAGATGTGCATCTGAAGTAGAGTCGTGAAATAAGAAAACAGGAAGTAGAGATTGAGTAGCTGTCATGAAGGGGAAGTTTGCTTTTGTGTTTGCTTTCATCTGAGTGATAAGTTCAAGAGCTTTAGGGCTACAGGAACACCATCCTCACCTTTTCCTGCCTTTGCTGAGGTGACAAGCCTCTAGGGGAGCAGACTTGACTTGCCTGAAGTCTCATGATCATTAACACTTAACAATTTTTTAGAAAAACCACTGACAATTCAAGTATTTATCCAGCACTCTCTGTGTTGCAGGAACAGGACTGGATGTCAGGGATGCCAAGTGAGTACAACAAAATATCTGCCCTCAGTGGGCTCACAGCACATTAAAGGAAAGAACTTGAGGGCATCATCAGCCATGAACTAAAAAGGAAGTCTGAGATTTTTTTCAGCCTTTCTTTTTTGTTGTTGTTTTTTTTTTTTATTAAATCATAGCTATGTACGTTAATGCAATCATGGGGTGCAGTGTGGTGTTTTCACAAACATTTTGAAATACTCTCATCAAACTGGTTAACGTAGCCTTCATGTCATTTTCTTAGTTATTGAGTTAAGACATTCATACTCTGCTTTTAGAAAGATTCACTTGTACCCTTGTGGGATAAACCACAGAGGTGACCCCACCAATCACCCTCCCCCCCCACCCATCTCCCTCCCCTCCCCTCTCCCACCCCCCTTTCCATATTTTAAGGCTATAATTAGGTTATAACATTCCTATGAAAGTTATAAATCAGTTTCAAGATTTGATTCAACATGTTCCTGAAAGGAGGGAAGGCAGAAAGCTGTTGGTTATCCTCAAAATAATATGGAAAGTAACATAATGAAAACCCTTTAGAAAGTCATGTTGAGACCACAGGGCTTTAGCTGCCATACCCTCCGCATTCTCCCGGGGTTTTGCTTCTATTGCTGGTATGGTGGAATATATCCCCATGTGTGTGCGTGTGTATCTTAAGGAGTGCCACCAACTGGCCATGACTTCCTGATTGCAGGAACTATATTATCTGGCTCATTTTTTAATTCCCCTGACACAACCCATGGCCTAGCACGTAGCAAGTTGTCGATCAATAGTTCTGAAAACATTTTTAAATACTACATCGTAGAAGGAAAAAAAATGGATTGTCACTCAGGAGATGTGGCTTCTAATCCCTATCTACTCACCCCTGGACAAATAAGTGAACCTCTCTAGGTCTGTTGATTTAAATAGGGCTACCACATGGGAGAGTATTAAGCTCTAAATTCTTTATAAGCTCTAAATTCTACTAAGAATCTACTCAAAAGTCAACGTTTCTCAGAAGCTTCTCCATACCTTGTCAGTACCTACCCTACCACATTCTCTCTCTGGAAAACAGAGTTCCAAGAGACCCTCTGATTGTTCTCCATACTGGAAAATCATGTGTGTGTGTGTGTGTGTGTGTGTGTGTGTGTGTGCGCACGCACGCACTTATGTGAGCGTGATATGTCCTTCTCCAATATTCCAGATGGTATTTGAGATAAGAAATTATACCCAATTTGACATATTCCCAAAACCTAGCAAAATATCTTACAGTGTCCCATAAATGACAATGAAACAAATTTTTTAAAAAATGAAAAAAAAAATTGAAGATATTTTTTAAATTGCTGAGTGAGAAAAGTCCAGAAAAAAATAAATCTATAAATAAAACCCTACAAATTCATTGCAGTACTAGGGAAATTCCAAATAAGGTATAGCCTTTAGGACACAAATAGGGTACATAAGATTAAAAAAAAAACCTACCTGACATAGCAGTTAATAAACTTATAAACATTTTGCTCTATGAAATAACAGATAACAAACTTTTTCAAAAATAGACACACAATAAGACATGTACAGTGATATTTATAACAGCTTTATTCATAGTCGAACACTGGAAATAGCACAGGTATCCAGCAATAGAACCAGCAGATTCTGATATAGCCACACAATGTACATTAGGAGCAGTATACTACTTCTGAAGAAAAAAGAATCTATTTCTGTTTAACAGAAGAAAGAAAAAAGAATCTATTCCTGTTTAAATGAATCTCAAAGCATCTTTCTCAGTGGAAGAAAACTTAACCACATGTAATAACATGTGATTACAATTTTATGAATCTCCAAAATGGATGAAAATAATCTATGATTTTAAAGGATCATTACAGTAGTTTCCTTTGAGGGACTGACTTCATGCAAAAGGATATGAGATTACTGTCTGAGGTGACACGAGTATCTTGATAGGATGTGAGACTGTACATGTATCTGCATTTCTCAAAATTCATTAAATTGCATTTTTATGATTTGTGCATTTTGCCTTAAAAAAATGAATTCTCATCAATGATATGTATCCTGAAGTGTTTTGGATGTAGTGTATGAAAGTCTGCAATTTACTTTGAAACACATCAAAAACAGAAGCTGTATTGATAAAAGGATAAAGGGATGCACAGATAGAGAAATATATAAAAAAGCAAATATAATAAAATTTACGTGGTGGTTATATGACTGTACCACTGTATAATTCTTTTAACTTTTCTGTAATATTTCAAAATTTCATCTTTAAAATGTAAAACAATTGTTATGCTGACTAAAATTACTATTCAAAACAACGTATAGTACACTGAAACTTCCCGGGGAGAAAACTCTATTATATCCAAGAAGAATTGGGGAGGTGATTTCAGGCTGAGTACTAGGAAGTATATTAAAGAATTCACAATTGAGCTGCCTGAAAGGACCCTGCAAGTTGTTAAATCTCTTTTGCACTGATCAGGCATCAGTCGTAGGTGTGCCGATCAGGTCTGCCTATATACAGATCTTTTTCAACCAAACACAGATTGAAAACACAGTATTTGCAGGACATGAAACCGGCATATATGAAGGGCTGACTTTTCTGTGTACATGGGTTCTACGGGGCTGTCTGCAGGACTTGAGGATGAGTGGATTTTGCCACACATGGGGATCCTGGGGCCAATCCTCCACTTATACCAAAGGATAACTACTACTAAAATTCATCCTGGTGGGGAAAGAAAGTTTTGCCCTCTTTCAGACAATAGAGACATACATCTGTAATGAACACTAACTGGGGAGAAAATGGAAATAACTTATTGAGTGAAATCTGGTGAATTAGTGGCAATTTGACTGGTTCACTTTAGAGGTGATTTGGCAGGACTCAGTACAAATAAGAATGACAACAGCCAGGCCAGTTTAGAGCTCCACAGCTCTTCCAATCTATCATGTCAATTTTAATTCATTTGAAGATGACCAGAGGGTCTCAGAGATTTTATGGTGAGTAATAAATACAACTATGGAGCCATGGCCTTCTCTGGAGATTTCCGAGATGAATTCCCATATAGGCACTCAGTGAAGCATTGACTAGTATTTGGGCTCTTACTGCCCCAGACTGGATTTATAAGATGGAAGAATGAGAAATTGCCCCAAACGGCTCAGTGCCCATAGCACAGTGGTTACAGCACCAGCCACATGCACTGAGGCTGGTGGGTTCAAACCTGACCCAGGCCAGCTAAATAACACCAACTTCAAGAAAAAAAAAAATAGCCAGGTGTTGTGGCAGGTACCTGTAGTCCCAGCTACTCAGGAGGTTGAGAATCGCTTAAGCCCAAGAGTTTGAGGTTGCTGTGAGACGTGACGCCATGGCACTCTACCAAGGGCTACATAGTGAGACTGTCTCAAAAAAAAAAAAAAAAAAAAAAAAGAAAAGAAAAGAAAAGAAAAGAAAAGAAATTGCCCCAAAGGAATCCAGTAAGTTAGTATAGTCAGTTTTTCCAGCCCAGAAATTTCCCCTATCTTTTATGTTAAAACCAGACATTAACTTAGATGTTCCACAACAGAACAAGAAATACTGACTTAAGATAGATCCTTTTTTTCTTTCTTAAGGCTCTAGCATCTAAGTCCAAATCAACAAAAGGACATAAAACTGCAGGTACAGACAGAAAGTAATCTGGCTATAGCCTCTGAGTCAGCGGGGCCCCAAAGCTGAAAAAGATGATGTCAGTAATGATAACCTTGGTATTAAACACAGTGTTGGCCTCAAACATTGGAAATTTGGTTGGATCATGAGCAGCCGTTGTGCTGCTCAAAAACAAATGCAAATGCCAAAATCTTGCTGCTGTCACAGAGCTTCTCTTTCCCTCTGCACCCTTCATCCCTCCCTCCCTGTCTACCCCGACTTCAGCTGCTTCAAGGAGAAGATGACTAGGAAAGGGACCAAAGTTTCAAAGGGAGTGAAGACCACAGACACCCAGCTGAGTCTGCCAGGGAACCTGAGAGAGGGTTTCTCAAACATAGGATGCCATTGGTCACAGACACTAAGTCACCATCCTACCTGACTGAATCTATGGGAGGAAAAGGGCACTCACATAATGTGGTTTAAGAAGGTATGAAATAGGAAAGGGAAGATAGTGTGACTTGGTGGAGGGGTTCTATTGTGCCATTCAAGATACTGCTGTTGCTTCTCCTTCTGAGTCTACAGTAGGACTCCATGTTATATATTTGTACTTCCCCTCCCACGAGTGCTACAGGAGATTCCCTGATCAAGAACAGCCACATGTACAGAAGGGTCAAAAGGCTACCCCAGAGGTTCCTAACTCCTCTGCCATTTGCAACAAATGAGTGGGCTAGGACTTCCCACAAGTTCCTCTACCTTCTGATGCCCCAAACAGTCATGATCCAAATGATGTCCTGTTGTCAAGTTGGACATGTCCAGCTCAATAGCCTTGCTGTATTACACTTCCACTAGCAGAGGTGGCTGACAAACCCCCACAAAACTCACAGACTGGCCAACTAAATAAAATTCCTTTGGACTATGTAGGGAGATTTGCAATGCTAAATCTATCTAGCAGTCAAGGAAAAAACCCAGAACCTTGCTTGACTCTTTGCTATGAGAGACAGCATGAGCCTCATCTGAGTTCTCTACTTGCTCTTTTATATCAGCTAACACACAAAGGAACACCCCTTAAATTGGGCCCAAATAAATAGGCTTTGTTAAAAGCTGCCCAGAATGCTGGGGCATACTCTCCACTTTTGTGGCCTCACAATTTTTTTTTTTTTTTTTGAGACACAGTCTCACTTGGTCACCCTTGGTCAAGTGCCATGGTGTCATAGCTCACAGCAACCTCAGTCTTGGACTCAAGCAATTCTCTTGTCTCAGCCTCCCTTACAGGCGCCCACCACAGTACTTGGCTATTTGTTGTTGTTGTTGTTTGATTAACAGGCCCAGGATGGGTTCAAACCCACTAACCCTGGTATACGTGCCTGGTGCTCTAACCACTGAGCTACGAAAGCCAAGCCTGACCTCACAATCTTAATGACAACTTTGTGATATAATTCTCTGTGAATAATTAATCATTTTGCCAACTGGAGACTCTGGCAACAGGAGGCAAACTTACCCCAGAGACACCCGCAGAGTATTAGACTTGTCATCTCCTTGACATGGCTATAGCCCTTTGAAAATTGGCCATTAGCTTGTTACTGAACTCTAGTCAAAACTGAATATCATTCCCACATAGACCTTTTAACACTATAACCTGATACTGCCACTTACTATGGGTCAACAAGGTGGGAATGGCCCAATAAACCTTGGTTAGCAAATATAAATGGAATAACATCCAAGATGCAGTTGGTCTGAGCCCAGTGCCATCTTGACCTGACATGAAAATATAGCAGCACATACCCTTTGGGGGAAACTTGAACCCCTAATACACCTCCCAAAACAAAATCACAAAACCACTGGCTCAGTGGGGCCCTCGATTCATCTAGGTTCTATGACATGCCTGGGCCTGGTTCATTGAAGATTTGGCTAAGCTGAAACCCAGTGGTATACAATGGCTGCTACAGATATTCAAGCTAAGCCTCATATATGCATAACTGAAAACCAACAAAACCACTTGGCTTAGGAGGCAGAACTCAAAAGCACACTCACAGATTCAGATAATCCTTCCCTTAATAAACCTTGTTATAGTTTCAATGACTCTTGAGATACTGCCAATGGCCTGTTTTGTATGTCACCTTGAAAACTAAAGACTGGCATATTAAAGTCACCCCTTTTGGGGATCATGCACTCTGGAATTAAAATTTAGCTTCTGATCAAATCATCTTTGCCATTTATGTAGATAGCCCCAATAAGGACCTATCCTGTGAAAAAGACCCAATAGACTAAATCTGCTGATAGAGACTGCACAAGACAGAGGGCCACAAATGCTTCGTGGATTGTTCATCTCACCCAACATGGTAATGCATCTGCCATCAGAGATGGGCACAAAGTAAAAAACTGTTTTCCTGATGCAGAGGTTACTATAGCATGCCAGACTCCAGAGCATCCCAAAAATTGACCAGTTTTTCCCTGGCCAACTGATTACAGCATACTGTTGGCCCCTTCTTTGGGTTATCAGTGGTGCGTCATCACTGTTGACACCTGTTAAGTATTGGCATTGCTATTCCAAACTGATTAGCTAACTCTAGCCATACCATTGTGGACCTTGGAACAAATCTGTGTAAAGTTTGTAGCTTTATGAACTATTTGCATTCTGTCAATGGTGTATCTTTTAATCTTTTAACAAAAGCTACCCGGAAATGAGTTGAGTTAGATGTATTTGATGGACCTTCCACACTTCCCGCTGTCCTAAAGGCAAATGGGGTTACTGAGTAAACATCAGAAGGGTCTTCTCACAAATTGACTCAAAAAGATGTTTGACTCTATGTCTCAACTTCTCCTGGTCCACACATCTTAGTAAGGCAGTTTAATCACTAATGGCCACTTGTTGAATACACTGGTCACAAGTCCCCCTACTATAGCCCACATGAACAAAGGTGGGTGTACTTTGGGTATCCATGGCTTCTGTAATGCCCTTGTCCCTCTTGTACATAAGTATTTGGAGGCTAGATCTAGGTGCCAGTAAGGGATGAGCAGAAATAAGGTAAAGTTATAGTTAGTGAGGTATGAAAAACTGATTTGGGGGCAGAGAAGGAGACAACAATGTGGTCTGATAATGAGGCACTTGGTGGGCGCAGAGATACCTTAAACCCTGAGAGATATGAAGGAAGGAGAAACACCAATAACTGTTTTTCAGAGCCACCCACTTTCCTATGAAGAAAAATGCCTGATGTGGCTCTAACTTTTCCAAGTACCTTTAATTTAACTGACTGCTGGTACTGCCATACCCATACCACATTCTCTAACCACAATTTCATTGCTATTCCCCTTAAATTTGCTGAAAAAAATCTACCCAAAACAGGGAGGGATGGTCTTAGCCCCTGCCCCAGAAGAATATAAATCAATACCTCCATTCCCATAGCTGACATTCAGTCACTTCAAGAGGTAGATGAAGTTTGCAGTGTAGACAAATTTTGAACTGACTTTCCTTAAGCAGTCTCCCCAAAGACAAAGAAGAGACACAGTTATATGAGATGAACTGGAAATCTAAGGTTTACTACCCACCAACGAAGCCACTCACATGTGCATCAACCTGGGCTGCCTGAGTAATATAGGTCCTATTCAGTGTGTCCAGCAATTGCAAACGTTTTTTTTTTTTCTTTCCAGGGACACTGTGTGTATCTCCACACTGAATTTCTTATGTGTAAATCACGTATTAACTCACTTCCATCCCCAAATCATGGTAGCCTGCACCCTAGGAGTTATTATAAAATATCTTCAGCTGTTTATGGAAACATCCCCCAATAGATCCTGCAGCCCTTATACAACTGGAAGGACCTGCTAAGATGAGTGAATAATTTATTCACATTCATCCTGTGGGTAGTTCTCCAAATCTGTCTCTGACTTTAGCTGAAATAATGAATGATACCAACTTAGCCACTGAAGTCATTCAGAACACCGACTCATTGTCCATATGTTGTTAATGACAATATAATTGCCTTCCATGGAGGGAAGTGCACAAGATGGTGTGCACGATCACTGATACATAGCATTGTATCTGGATAATGTAACTGGATTAATCCAACTGGATTGTTGGATTGCTATGATCCTAGCCTAAGATCAAAAGAACAACTACCCCTACCATGGCCCATGTAGACAAAAGTGTGAGATGCAGTGGTTCCCCCTTATCCACTAGTGATAAGTTTCAAGATCCCAGTGGATGCCTGAAAACAAAGATAACACCAAACCCTACATTTACTGTTTTTTTTTTCTTCCCACTAGTATCAGGATAGCTAGTAAGTAACTAAGGGGTGGGGAGTTTATTCAGTGTTGATCTGTTGGACGAAGGGATGATTCACGTCCAGGGTGGGATGGAACGGAATACTACGCCACTCAATACTGTGCAATTTAAAACTTTAATGATTATTTCTGAAATTTTCCATTTAATATTTTTAAACTGCAGTTGACCATGGGTAACTGAAACCCTGGGGAATGAAACCGCAGATGAGGGTGACTTCTGTATATAGTGTCTCCTTCTCTCTCTTCCGTCTGAATGTTATGGAGGAAACAAGTGACTGACAGTGACAGGTATCTGGCTGGGTGGAAAGGTCAGCAAAGAGACTTTAGGGAAAGCTGCCTAGATTTTTCAGATAAACCCTGATGGTTTACAGCAGGGGTCCTCACACTTTTTAAACAGGGGGGCCAGTTCACTGTCCC
Source organism: Galagoides demidoff (assembly GCA_963574575.1). Lineage (NCBI taxonomy): Eukaryota > Metazoa > Chordata > Mammalia > Primates > Galagidae > Galagoides > Galagoides demidoff. The sequence goes on along the minus strand of CAUYQV010072675.1, from coordinate 25,193 downwards.
TCAGACTGCTGGAGGGCCGGACTGCAGCCCTGGGAAAAGTTGGCTGCTAAGCAAGACAGGCAGCAGCAGCAAAAACACCTAGTGGGCCTGACAAATGTCCTAGGTGGGCCACACGTGGCCCGTGGGCTGTAGTTTGAGGACGCCTGATTTACAGCATTTGTTCAGCTACTTGCGTCTGGAACCTTTTGGGTATAATAGGGGTTAATAATACAGGTTGATGGATCAAATAGTAAGTCCCCATTTATTTCTTTGAGGAGTCACTATACTATTTTCCATAGAGGTCATACTAATTTTCAGTCCCACCAACCAGTGTTCTTTGTCTTTGCATCCATGCCAGCATCTGCTGTGTTGTGACTTTTTAATAACCATTCTGACAAGGGGGAAACTGGTATCTCATTGTGATTTTAGTTTGTATTTCCCTTATGACTGTGATTATTTGAGCCAGTACTCCCCCTACTGGTTACCTACCCAAAGGAAAAGACATCATTTTATCAAAAGGACACCTACACTGCAAAGATGTGGGATTGAGTTTAATGGCCATCAATTCATGGGTGGATAAAGGAAATGTGGTATGTGTGTATACCAACTTGGATGGAACTGAAGACCATTACTCTATTGTAAGTGAAGTATCTCAGGAATGGAAAAACAAACACGACATGTTCTCACTTGTAAGTGGGAGTGAAATGATGGGTACATGTTGGCACAGAGAGATGTAAAGGATATTGGAAATCAAGACGAGGGGAATGTGATCCAGGAGTGAGAGATAAAAACTTACATATTGGGTACAATAAACATTACGCTGGTGACACTAAAAGCCCTGACTTAAACATACAATGTGTCCAGGTAAGAAAAACAACTGTACCCTCTTATTATTTTGAAATTTAAAAAATAAGTAAAGGGCTGAAAAGTAAAAAAAAATAATACAGGTGGATCTCATTGTGCTGCATGGCATTCTGCTGGTCATAGTTTTATTTACTATATGTTAAATGCTGTATGAAGGAAACTGACCAGAATTCTCCATGGTTCCCTTGCATTTCAGCACATCTTATCAGATACTGATTCCTCTTTGTTAATCTACACTACCTTTTCAAGAATCTTTGTACAGAAAACATCCTTGGAATATAAAGAGATTGTCGCCTTCCTAAGCAAAGTTAAATCTTACTTCCAGTCTTGGAAACAGTATCTCCCAAAGGGCAATGACCAGCATCTACCTGTCCAGTGCCATAAACATAACAGCTCCCTGAGGAGCAAAGGACAGACATGCTTACTACCCTTTCTGAAAATTCAGGTTCCCCAACTTAGGGTCCCTTTCCTATAGAACAACCAAGTGTTATCATTTCCTCTGCACATAGTCCTGTGGGATACACAGCCCTGTGGGTTACTTGTGGTTTTGACAACTGGGATAAGGCTATTACTCTGCCTAATACTTCTCTGTGAGTACCAAACTTCCCTATGTCTCTGACCAGGAGCCTCATGTCCTCTAAAGTATCCATGAAACTGTGGTAGACTCACTTATTAGCTTACAAGTAGAGTAAGAATCTCCGCTCATAACCATCACCACATATTTATTATTCCATAGTGAGAGTGCCTTCCTTAAACTTCCATATTAATAAAAAAAAAACCATTAGTAGAAAGGAAAGATGGTTTATTCATTCTATTCTTAAATAATTTCCTATAATGTATTGATATGCCTAAATTGCCAGAGTAAAAACCAATGGTTACAAAATACTTTCTATAAAAGGAATCTTTTGTCAGTTGTCCATCCTGCTGTAAATCATTTGAAAGTCATGCTCTGTCTTCTTTTTGGTTCTATTTTTAATCTTGAATAGGTGAAATGACAACTGCCCATCTTTTAAGTCAATGATGAAGAATGTCAATAAATGTGTTTTCAAGCAATATTTAAGGTTCCATGTTATGCCTGGACACAGTAGTCATTTTCCAAAATCCCAAAGCCGACAAATGGGGTTAACAACTGATACGCTACCTTATGTACCTCAATACTTTATGTAACTTCTGTTTTCTCTGTGCAAAATAACTTTGTTATAAAATAAAAACAAAAAAATAACAGATGGATGAACATGAGATCTTTTATTAACCTAAATATTTTATTTCTTAAAATTATAAAGTAGTACGTATATATTTGTAAAAATTCAAATATTACAAAAAAAAGTATTACTTTCAAAGAACAAATACTTTTATTAGTCCTCTATTCACAAAAAGCAACTATGTAAATACTACATAACATAAATATATTTTAATAGAAATGTGATCCTCTATTTGTTGTTGTCACTGCATTTTAGACCTATTGACTTACCAGTACACATAGATATTTTAAACAGGGGGGCCAGTTCTGTAGAGTTGCACAGTATTCTATTACTCTGATATATGAAAATTTCTCGTTTAACTCTTTATCCATGGTACTTAAAGTCATTTTTACTTTGTTAACTAGCAAAAACAGTGCTGCAGTGAATATTCTTGTGCTTACATCATGTACTTCCAAGGGTATTTCTGTTGGAGAAATACCCACTGCGATATAAACACATTGAATAACAAAGTGTGCGTGAATGCTACTATTTCATTCATATGGCCCCTGATTTATAAATGCCCAGCACGACCAGGTCAAAATTCTGCTCTCACCTTTGTTGCCAAGGATTTGAGTTTTCCTAGGAGTGACTGTTTATTGGAATATACCACTTCCTCTTCATTATCTTCTCCTTCCATAATAGCACAGCTGTCTGCAGCTGGGAGTTCACACTCTTTGGAGTTAGCTGTCATTACTAACTTGGAATATTTGTACTCCAGTCTAAGTAGTGGGAGACAAAATAAATACATAGATGTCCATTTATTTTTATATAAATGAATATTATTTTAGATGGTCATATGCCAGCTCATTGAATTATCTTGCAGTATAATCGTAGCAACAAATACTCTGACCTAGAGCCAAGCAGTATGTTTTCCCACGTATCTACCATCTATGTATAAATATTCCCCAGGATCCCAGAGAATTACTTCAATATAGTTAATTCTACCAATTACTTTATATTGACTGAATTGTTCAATTATGAAGTACTTTGGGGGAACAAAAACTTTGAGGCCTGAATATATGGAACCTAATTCACCATCAAGTTTTCCAAAGTTTAGTTCATATGGATGAGAATATCAAATAGACAAGTGATCTGGTCTTTACCACCTGTTTATATCATTTATTCCTATGTACTACCACCTCTGATATTATAACTGTCCCTAAACTACTACATAGAACCTCCACAGCCCCACTGAGATTTAAATCATTGTCAAAAACTTGAACCATGTAACAGATCAATACATAGTATGATGTGAGGCGCAATACATATGCTCAATCCCAGATTTATGGAGCAAATAAATATATTTGCCCATATATTTAGTCCACTTCTTTGTTAATGTCTACTCACAAAAAAATTAAAAAATAAAAGGTGACTCAACAAGATAACATTATGTCATAAAAAGAAAAACAGACGCAGAGAGAAAATCTGCCTGGCAATCTCAGTTCTACTACCATCTACCTGAGCAACGTGCAGTCTCCAATTTTCTTTGTTTTATTATAAATGGTTCTATGTTCTTTGATCTTTTTATTATCAGAATAACAATTATTTTCTCTGCTTGCTTTCTTAAATGCCTTTCCTAAAATTCCTTCATGAGGAGAAATTTCTTGTGTCTCTGAGCCAACCTATTTATTGGATAAAATGGTTAAGTCTAAAATTTCCACAATAAAACATACCCTCCAGTTCTTACATGATCATTCCAATGAGATTACTTACTTTTGATTCTTTTTCCAGAAGTAACAAGTCAGAGCCACCAGCAAAACAGCCGTGAAAGCTCCCACACCTGCTCCCACTTTTAGCCAAAAGTCAACTGTTTCACAGGTTGACAACTTTTTCTCCGGCAAAGAAATTCCTTTAATGCACCATTTAGGTTCATTCCACACATACAAGGTTTCCTTTTTTAAAAAATAAATAAAACCACATACGACATGAGCACTGAGAGTCAGATTCAATTGTGAAAGTGAGATGCGTTACAAGGTCAGTTTTCTAACCCTTTCCTTACAGTAGGCAGACAGGATTATTCAGCATTCATTTAACAGAAGCTTCAGAAAGGGAGGGAAAAGGACACAGAAGCGAGTGAATAAAGACATAATGAGTGAAAATGTGAAAACCGAGAACAGGGATTGTCTCATCAGAAGGGCTTGCTACCTGCTGAAGAAGCTGAATAAAAATCACTCCATTGGACACACTTGGGGGATATAGTCCTTAAATTTTGAGGATACCTGACTTTAGTCATATTTTTTAATAAAAGCTTAGATTGTGCTTAATATAATTAATGAGACTGGGTTTTTATCCATCCATCATATAGGCCCATTTTCCCAACAAGCATCTACTCTGAGCAGAAGAGCAGACCCTGGACGCAGGACATGTTGGTGGCACCATGGTTGGCAGACTTGGGTGACTCCTGTGGGTTGGGCACATGGGCTGCACTCTTCCTCCCCACAGCAGAACAAGGAAGGCATTATTCTGGGTCATCACTATCCACACCAGGCACTCTGGGCCTCCAAAAATAGATGACTCAATCCCTTTTGGGCAATGCTTTTTTCATTTTTTTATTCACTAGATAGTTAAACTATGTAGTCGATAAAAAAAAATCAGTATGCTGAGTCTTAACCAGAAATTTTTAAAAATATATCAAATAAGGAAGATCAAAAAAGAAAATCAGAGTGCAGTACATGGTTCCTTATATATCTCAACATTTACAATGACCCCCTAGCAATTTGTATGATCGTAATGTGTCACTTTTACCAATACCCTGATGAAAGATAGCACCATGATGTTTAATTTTATATTTTATATTTATATTCATAAACATATTTTTGTAGTTAGCATGAAGTGATATGCAGGAGAATCTTAGTACCTTAAGGAAAAGTTTCAATCAAGTTTTGGATAGGAAATTTCAGCATGTTTTATAGAAAGGATATTCATGATTGAATTTTCTCAGTACATGACAATTATAATATTTGCATTAAATTTAGTGCAAATAAATTACTTTTAAAATGAGTCACATCATTTTGATGAGATAAGAAACCCAACATGTTCAAATTCAACCACTGCATCTTGAAGTGTAAATGATGACAATCCAGAGAAAACCATAAACTCCAGTTGGCAAATGTTTACTTCAAGTGCATTCTAACAAGAAAAAGATACTCTGCCAGAGTCTACAGGGCTTTATCAAATGTGCAACACCCAACAGAAACGACAAGCTCTCATGTGTAATGACAGCCTTGTAAATGGAATCTTAAAACTCCAAATTTAGAAAGATACTTGTAAACCCAGAACGCTTAACTTCTTGATAAGCTCCTCAAATACTGACGAAGAAAAAAAGTCAAGCCATTGGCAAAATCTCTTAGTAATTACATAATTATTAATTAGAAAGCTTTATTCCTTCAATCAATCACATAGCATAGGAAAACAGAAAATGGCTGACACGCCAGCTGAAAAATGTCTTCTTCCAGCATGTAGGATATTTTATAAACAGGGTAAGATTAATTTGATGATAAATCAAAAAACATTCCTCTCAGCGATAACACAGTATCTCTTCAATCTTTACTACTGCATGACATTTACAAGTAATGCTTAATATACCAGAATGTGGAATAGATTTTTGAGATCTAATTTGATAAGAGCTCTTTTATTCCAAGTTTTGCAGCTCTTCTTGTTTGTATCAGCTATATGTGGCAGACTTATGTACATTTAACTTCATGTGAGTGTGTATTAGATATAGTTACAAATTTGGGAAGTGCATGCTCAATCAATATAAAGTACAAAATTGTAAAGAGTGGTACAGAAAGCCCTGCTGAAGCACTGGGGGATGATTTAAAATTTTTAAATACCCATTGCAAAAAAACTATGTTTTCTACCATGAAGCTTTGACATCTAAAAAATTCCACATTTGTTCATCAGCATATTGAAAAACACAGCAAAAGCTGTCATTCATATATGAAGCTCATTTGAAACGTTTTATTCAGAGTTTGGAGGTGGCCATTCTCACTGCATCCCGCCCCTTTGTTGGCTGTTGCAGCGGGATACACCAGGTAACGTGTATGAACTCAGGAATGACGTTCATATTTTTCTAACTGAAGCTAGATCTCCTTTGGCAAATACTTTCAAAATTGATATCTAAGTATAATAGAAGAATATATTTAGCTGATTCTGGTATTTCTCAAATTAAATTTATCATTCCAGGGGGTGGAATTATAAATTCCAGCATGTCAAGCACATCAAAGTGATCCAAAAGATATTATTCATAAAGGCAAAAGCAAATACTTAAGAAGAATCACCTAGCAACCACCTGTTCTCAACGTTCTTATAATAAGTTGAAGGGCACCTAACCTACAAAGATGGTCTGAATGAAATAAGAGAAACTGTTGCAAACTTCAACACCTCTTCATTACATTCTGGAAAAGAAACACTGAATATTAAAAAATGTTTAGATCATTAAGTTTTTCAAAACCTTTGAGTTACACATGGTGGACCAAGACGGAAACGCAGCTTAGTTTTCATTTATTTTAACAAACAATTATAAGATATACCTTAATTTTGGAGTAAAGTAAAAAAATTTGTATTTCTGAGGCAGAAAAAGTATCATTGTTATTATTAGGATTAATAAGAAACCATTTTTATAAATCTGGAATTTTCATCCTTGACTGACTTAAAAATGTGAACTGTCTCAGCAGTGCACTGAGTAAGCAGCACCTCTCTGAGTGCTCTAAATGTGAATAAACTATCTACAGGTAAGCACTTTTGACAAAGTTTTTTTGTTTGTTTGTTTGTTTGTTTGTTTAGAGGCTAGAGTATCATGGCCTCAGCCTACCTCACAGCAACCTCAAACCCCTTGACTCAAGCAATCCTCCTGCCTCAGCCTCTCGAGTAGCTGGGACTACAGCACATACCACCATACCAGCTAAATTTTCTATTTTTAGTAGAGATGGGGTCTCACTCTGCTTAGGCTGTTCTCAAACTTCTGACCTCAAGTGATCCTCCAACCCTGACCTCCAAGAGTGCTAGGATTACAAAAGTAAACCACCATGCCCAACCAATTTTGACAAATTAAATAATATACTTCCTAATTTTTGTTTTAGTGTTGTCTATTTAAGGATTTTTCCTAGTTTGTATTAGATTATTAATAAGAATATATTTTCTATTAACTGGATGTTTGTATATCATAAATATGAAAATAAGCATTGTTCCATGAAATTTCTTTTTCAGGCATATCTCTGAGGGTCTAATTTGTGTCTATATACTGGGTTTAATGTGCAATATATTTCTTACTGCAAGTTGACTATCATTAAAATTTGAAAAATATCAACTTAGAGAATAAAATAGTCCTCCATATTTTTTTCCTAGTAAGTTGAACACAGTGCTGCCAAATACTCTGAATGGTGGAGGCACTGATTCCATCTCTCACGTTCCTGCCCTCCAACCTGCTAACTACAGGCTCTCCAAGACTTTCCTGGGCAGAAAGTTTCCCTTCTCTAATCCCCTTAGTCAGTGGGTGTTCCAATGCATTCCCTCTCTACACTGACCAGTCCTATCCCATCTACCTTCCAGCATACAGAACTCCCATCTCCATCTCCAGTCCTCTGAGGTCTACTTTCCACTAGGGTTTCCAGCACTGATTTTGATTTACTTTCCTCTGTACTTCTTTGCTGTCATTTTAGTGAAATTCGGGGATTATGCAATGGTATGCATGCAGTCTTGAAGCAGATTAAGCAGAGCTTTTTCCATACAATACGACTCAAAGCTAGTGCTGCAAAGAAGACTCTCTCAAACACTACTGACAAAAGTGAAAACTGATATAACCCAAGAAATTTGGTGATTATATATTGAGAACCTTAAAATTTTTCATCTCCTTGGATCGAATTAACTTCTTTCTGGTAATCAAATTTCTAACAAAGATGCATAGTACAAAGTTATTTATAAAAGACTGGTTTTAATTTTTTCTCAAGTGTCTAACAGGAAAATTATTAAATCTAAAAACTGTACAAATAATGGAATACTTGTCAATAACAAAACAATCATATTTTTAAAAAGTTTAATGAGAAGGGATACCTTTAATGACATAGTAAATGTAAAAAAGCAAACAAAAATACATAGGGTAGAATCCCAACTTTATTTAAGAAAATAACATCAAATAAGTGACCAGATGATTACAGAGAAAATACAGAGAGCAAAATCTTGATTGTATATGTATATGCTTTACTTTTTGGACATGCTTCATGTGGTAAGTCAGTAATACCATCCCCATCTTAATTATTCCACCTGCATTATATGAACCACATGTTGGTTTAATGGTATGTCCTTTATTTATATAAGTCAGGTAAATATCCAGAGCCTGTGTCTCCCTTGCCATGATTTATTTTCCTCAAGCCCAGTGCACATCTGCCCCAGCATCTGAGAGTTGAGGGACCAAACTTGATTTTAAATATACAGTAGAACTTCTATAAATTGACCACCAAAGGGACTATAAAAAAACTGGTCAACATAAGGAAGGCCCACATATGAATACATAGTGGATGTCTGATCTATGAAAATTACACCAATTTGAGGAAGGAGGTCAATGTAGAGAGGCAGTCAACTATGGGGTTCTACTGTATTTTAGTGTCCCATTAAGTTAATGATAAGCTTTAGCTATGCTTCTGAATTTGAGTTTCTACTATATGGTGCCAGACTAACCAAGTATATTTTTAATGGCACAGTTCTGCTTAGATGGATTTGGTCCTTACCTGAAATCCTCTCTTGCAGGCCCCCTCAATCTCATGGAAGTCATGCTCTGTGCACAGAGGGCAAGCTTCAGCACTTTCCCACAGGAAATAGAATGCACAACCATCACAAGTACCTGCTGGGCACTTACTGAAATATAAAAAAAAAATGACAGCTTCTGTAACACATTCAATCCAATCAACATTTGAGCGTCTATCATTTTCTGGGGAGCAGTGTGTAGATCCCGAGGAAACACAAGTGGAAAAAAATCTAAAAGAGACAAAACAACAATATAATACTGCGCACCTATCCGGGTACTAGAATCAAAAAGACAAATCCTAACAAGTGTTGTCAGGTTGTAGAGAAATCAGAATCCTCAGACACTGCTGACAGAAATGTAAGCTGCTTTGGAACAATGCTCCAGCGGCTCCTCAAACAATTCAATAGAGTCGTCCTATAATCCAGGAAGACCACTCCTCGATATATACCCAGGGACAATGAAAACAAGCGCCCACACAAAAATGTGTAAATGTACAAGGGTACATGTGAATCTTTCCAAATGTAGAATATAAATGTCTTAACACAATAACTAAGAAAATGACATGAAGGCTATGTTAACCAGTTTGATGAAAATATTTCAGATTGTATATAGAACCAGCACACTGTACCCCATGACTGCATTAATGTACAAAGCTATGATTTAATTAAAGAATGTGTAAATGAAAGTTCAGAGAAGCATGTCTCATAATAACCAAAAGGTGGAAACAACCTGAATGTTCACCAACAGATGAATGGATAAACGAAACGTAGCGTATCAGTACAACGCAATCTTATCCCACCATTAAAAGAAATGTAGTACAAGTACACGGCACAACTCGGATGAATCTCAAATATTATGTGAAGTGAAAGAATCCAGCCACAAGATTCAACATACTATGCTATTCTTATGAAAATCCACAGTAGGGAAATCTGTAGAGACAGAAAGCAAATTGGCAGCTGCTTTGGGCAGGGAAAGAAGCTAGCGCACAGGTGATAACTGTAGGGTTTGAGGTGATAAAAATGTTCTAAAATTGACTGTAGTGATGGTTCCAACAATCTGTGAATATAATGAAAATCACTGAATTGCATTCTCTAAATGGGTAAATTGGGTAAATTGTAGGGTTGTGAATTATATTTCTGTAATTTTTAAAAACAATTTTTAAAGATAGATACAGATAATAATAATTGTAAAAGTTCTAGAAAGGCATCTTGATGGAAATGATGCCTAAGCTGAGTCTTGAATATTTGATAGGAGCCAGAATAAAAGTGAAGAAAGCAAAAGAATTCCTGCCAGAGGGATGAAAAAGTATGACAAATCAGTGAAAGGTTACACATGGGTCACTGTCACTGGAGCTTCAGGAGCAAGGCAGTGGGTGAGTGGCAGACACACGGGCAGGAGCTTGGGGGTGAAAGGCCTCACATGTTAAGAGGCTGCAATTTCTGTCTAAGGTAATGCACTTAGGCAAAGTGTTTTAGGGAACAGAATGATGCCCAGGACCACGGTCTGTTATGGGGGATGAGAAAGGCATAATCACAGAGTTGTTAAAGTGAAAAAACCAACCAACCAACCATTAGCTCAACACACAGCTTGGTCACACAAACGGTTTTGCACTCTTAGCTTTCCTTAGCTTGATGACTAGTTCTAGAGGGGTTTACCTCCGTCATTCTGCAGATGATGGATAAGGCCTAGACACAGGGACAGAATCACACCAAACCAATCACAAGGCAGGACTTGGATGAAAACTTTTGGAAATTCTGCTTTCTGAGAAGCAGACCTATTACATCAACTTGCCTCCTTCATTTTAGGAACAGATAATCACAGCATGGCTGAAAAATTAACCTGCTACTACGACGTACAGAATTCTTGCTGAATGAAGCCAGAAGCTATTCGGAAAGATCTAGTGAGAATGGCTGTTTCGTTCATGAATTCATTTAAACTAAGGGATACTGTTGTCTTAACTTGTCTATTATACTTTCAGCTCCCTTAAGTCAAGCCATGTAATTTTAAGCTTTGCCCTGGGAACCTCCTTCAGACCTCAGCTGGTGCTGAATACAGGTATCCTGAAACACCCAATAGCAAAAGGACACAAAATAATGGGAATCCAAAAACAAACAAACAATAAACACTGCTTTTTAAGTCTTAACTTCAAATGCCTTTCTAATGATATGTGGATGAGAACTATAATCTCCAGCCTGTCAGCAAAGTAAAATTTTATCCTTACTTGATTAAAACAGTCCAAGAAAGCCTAGAATATGAACACGCTCACAAAAAAACCTCTGTGTCTAAAAATTAACTACATTTTTGAATACTTATTTTTCCAAGGCATCTGTATGCTATGGACTAAGCAGACACGGTGGGATGGGAATAAAAACAACACCTTTATGACATATTGTAATGGAGGCTCAGTGTTATTTGTCAAAGCTAAGAACAATGGTGAATAGTGATTTTTAGAAAAATGGCTTAACTCTTATCTGCCTTAATTTCACTGTTTATAAAAAGAGAGTAATGAATATATTCAGAGTAAGAAACAGATTTTTAAAAGGTAAGTATGATAAACAGAAATCATGCCACACAAAATATTACCCCTACATTCTACCTTTTATATTGGCAAACGCATCTCAAAAAAATTTTTAATTAAGTAACTAATGAGAAAAATTCTTCAAGAACGCTATTTTTTGCATAACAAAAATGTGTAACTTTAAAAATAATTATGTTTATCTGATCATTTACCAAAGACTACCAATATGCTCTCCATTTCACATCTCTATCCCCTAAATTATTTTCCTCTCATCTTTTAGACACAGAGAAGTTATTTGGGGGAAGGGGGGAACAAACTGTTAATCTTGAGAAAGTACAAGAGTAAGTCTGTTAAAGTTTAAGAAAAAAGAATGCAACAAATGAAAAAAAAAAGGAAAATTAATCAAAGTTGCAGAAACCTCTAAAGAGAAGACTTGGGTTAGAATTCTAACTAGACTTTCCTTCTTTTAAGACAAGAGTCTCATTCTGTCACCCTTGGTAAAGTACCGAGGTGTCCTAGCTCACAGCACCCTCAAACTCTTAGGCTCAAGTGATCCTCTTGCCTCAGCCTCTGAAGTAGCTGGAACTACAGCCACCCACCACAACACCTGGCTATTTTTTAAAGACAAGGTCTCGCTGTTGCTTAGGTTGGTCTTTCTTGAGCTCCTGAGCTCAGACAATCTGTCCGCCATGGCCTCCCAGAGTGCTGGGAGTACAGGCATGAGCCCTGTGCCTGGCCTAGACTTGCAAATCATTGTGTGTTTTCCCACAAATGACTGAGCTCCTCCTTCCCCTGCCTCACTGTCTTCATTTGTCAAAATCGAATGTTAGCTGTATTGCCTTCACAGGTTGGTTATAATAGATAAAATGAAGAACAATTTTAGGCACTATAAAGCCCTTCAAAAAATATAAAAGACTATAAGGAATGCACACCACTTTTTAAAAAACTGATACAACCACAGAAGCTACAACAACAACAAGGAACAAAATCAAGACACTGATGTAATTTATGAAGCTGCCATCAGGTGTCAAAACACTAATGACTCAGTGCCTTTCTTTGGTAGAGTTCACTTTTTAAAAGATACTCTTCAGTTAAAAGTAGTTTAATTTAGAATCAATTCTTTAATTCTTTTAACCCAATGAATCATTTAAAATACAGAACATCCATATTTAATCCTTTGTTATAAGCCTCAGTTTCACAGTTTAAATCAGGTCTTTCCTGTGAAGTGACAAGGATGTATGAGGCAATAATAATTTCAATAGTGCTCTTTTATAGAATGAAAACAGAAAAAAAAGTATAAGAGAAAAAAACTACTTTTTCCTACTGAAGGAAGAACAAAAAGGCCAACAGGAAAATAAATGCTGTAGTGGCAAATATTTGACATAATCTTTCCTTTAATTACCTGCCGTACCACCAACTCCACCCACCTACCCCCCATCCAGCTTTTCAAAACTGGAATGGAAAAGTGCCACTAACTGTGCTTCTTTTATAACTTTTGGGTTATGTAATCACCATACAAACCAGTGAGCAAATGTCTAAAGAGACATGTCCTGACATGGTCCTAGAGAGCTGGCCCATGCAAGGCCAGGATTCCACAGCCTTGCTAGATGTGCTGTGAATTCTAGGCAGAGAAAAGCCTAATTCTAAGGACAGTCAGGTGACTTTGATTTGGTTTTATTGATAAATGAGGACTAGACTTCCCGGTTTCTTTACTTTGCTGCTGGGATTACCTTATGAATCAGGATGGTCCTGGCAATATGGAAGAAGTCAAGTTTCTAACTCTTCTTAGGAAGTCCTTGGATTCTAAAATGGGATACATTTCCTGGAGGATAACTGGACTGAGCAATAAACTAGTTATGTGATCTTTTAAATAAATCAACTTTCCTAAAGCAGGATCTACTGGGTTCACATCATGATATCAAGGAGAAGAATCTTTCCTTATGAACTATTACAACCCAATACTCAACCTATTAATAACTACTTGAATACCTTAGAAGTCAAAGTAAATTTGCTACACCAAAAGTTCACTTAAAACACAAAAATTAAAATAAATTTATCTACATGGTCAATACATTTCTGACCCTTCTGGATTTCGTCTCAGGAGATTGGGTATTAAGGCCATGGTCTTGTGTGCCTAGAACATTTGTCCATTGAGTTATCCTCTGGGACAAACTATTCTTGCTGAACTTTTTCATACAGGGGTTTGAAGGTTTGTTGAAGCTCTCCAAGGTGGGGTATTCAGACTGTCATTGGGGAAGCTGTCTCTAACCTGCTGCTCAGGATTCCTCTCAGCTTTGGCATCTCAGGAAACTGAGTCTTTCCCTAAAGAGGATATCTTGTGCCCCCTTGTGTATGATCCATAAAACACTACTGCATCTTGCTCCAATTTTGTTATTATGTAAATAGCTTATGACTATGTCTTAGTCCATTCAAGCTGCTATGACAAAATACTTTAACTTGGGTAGATAATAAACAACTGGTTCTCACAGTTCTAGAGGCTGGGAAGTACAAGGTCAAGATGTCAGCAGATTCAATGTCTGCTGAGGGCTTGCTGTCTGCTTCCACGTGGTGGAAGGGGCTAACTAGCTCTCTAGAGTCTATTTAATGAGGGTACTCACCCCATTCATGTAAGCAAAGCCATCATGAATTAATCAGTTCACCTCCCAAAGATACCACCTAATACCATCATCTTGATATTGGTATTAATTGATGATATTTCAACATGAATTTAGAGAGACACAAACATTTAGATCAAAGCAGACTGAATTTGAACATAAGATTTTCTTTACCCAAAGCTCTTAGATCTAGGGTATAAAATTCTATCAATCTCCTACAAAAACCTCCCTTTCTAAAGATTCTGCCCTGAGTTAATTACCAGACGCCAGCTTCAGATCAAGATGTAGGCAGACTAAATTAACTGACACTCCCTAATTTCTCTTTTTAAAAAAATTAAGTTTTGTCATCCTTATTTCAAAATTGATCCTAAAATTTTATATTTTGAGACTTTTGTATCACAAAGATTATTGGAGTTTCAACGACCATCATTTTAGCATTCTGTTTTAGAAATTTTCCATTTCATGATCATAGTGGCTTTCAGTTGTTTTCACTTGTGCTCATAATGTTTTTATATGCCTTCTCGCTTTTTAATGTGCTAAGAACATATTTGGTCTTAAACTTTTGAGTTCAATTGCCTTTTTAATTTAACTTGCACAGATTTAGATAGCTATTATCTGTCTATAAATGGTTCAGAGGAAAAAATGAGAAACAAAGGACTCATTTAACCAATCATCATTCTCTAGCTCTTAGTAACTTATTATAATGGATAGATTTTTTGGCTTTCACAGTTTTCCCCAAAAGACCAAAGAAAATACTCCATTAGCATCCACAGACTTTGATAGAAAGGCTCTAATTGGAATCTCTGGAATAAACCCCTAGAGTGTTTGACCACTAAATATTATCAGAATAGAACTGTGAAGCATCCCTTTTGTGAGATACAGTAGTCCCAGAGATACATTGATAATGAAGATGAATTTGGATTTTGAAGAAGGTTTTGGCAAAACAATTCTAGACTGATTTATAAACTTCCCAAGCAGTTAAAATATTGTCATGAGAGAGGGAGAGAGAAAGAGAGAGAAAGATCATGATTTTCCTCTAACTCAGAACATTAATAAAGACCCTATTTGAAGAAAGATGACTCACTTAAAATAAAGCACCAATAACTTGCAGATCAGTTGAGTTCTCCTCCAGGATAAATGTGATATTTGCTTTTGATGTGATTCTTTGCAAATCTCTGCCCTGCCCATGAGGAATGTAAGGGGAAAAAAATGTCAAGATGAAAGCATGCTGGCATGAAAAAGAACAATAGATACAGTCAGGAAATTATTCCATCTTGATTGTGCCACTCTGCAGCTATACAACCTGGGGCTGCAGTGTTCCCTAGTCTGTAAAGTAAATGGGTTTGACTCAAAGTTCTCACAGATGCCATAGCGACTCTATTATCAGAGTAAAAATGGCTCCATTTGCCTGCTTTCTAATAGGTCTTTTTATATTCTTTTCACTAACATACATTTCTCATGTTTTTGAAAGAGCCCTTTGGGCACAAGCTTAGGTCTAAATTCTTCGTAATGAAAGAAGAGCCTTCCCTTCCTCTGTTCCCCTAAGATTGTAATTAGAGGTTTAGGAAGCCTTGCAGCCACAGGCCGGAAGGGCATCTATCTAGGGATATCAGCATTCTATTGTGTTAGTTTATTCTCTGCCCAAGGTATAAGCTGCACTAGAAAATCTCAAAAGTCCACCCCAACTCTTAGATTCCATCTGCCAAAACATCATACTGTTTTTATCCAAAATGTCTCACTCCCTCCAGACACTTTTTGGAATTAGAAACCAACTACATTCGCCAGACCAAATAGACAGGTTGGAATTTCCAATTGCAGATGAGTAGGCAGCCAGATAATTTTCTTCTCCCTCTAATTTTTCAGGCAATACACAAAGAACACAAACTTCCTTTTCTCCTGTCTTATTCACTTTCTGTAAAGATATTCTTATTTTTCTGGTGGGAATACAAATGAGTACAACCTCTATAGAAAACAGTATGGAGATTCTTCAGAGAACTAAAAATAGAACTATAACACAATCCAGCAATCCCACTCCTGGGTATATACCCAAAGGAAAAGAAATTAGTATGTCCAAAAAAAAAAAAAATCCCACACTCATGTGTTTATCGCAGCACTATTCACAATAGCAAAGATATGGAGTCAACCTAAATTCCACCAGTAGATGGCAGAATACAAAAAATGCAGCATATAGACAGAATGGAGAATACTATTTAGCCATAAAAAAGAATAAAATGTCTTTTGCAGAAACATGGATACAACTGGAAGTCATTATCTTAAGTTAAACAAGCCAGGCACAGAAAGATAAATATTGCACATTCTCTCTCATAGTAGGTGCTAAAAAATATGCCCTCATGGACATAGAGAGTAGAATGATAGACAGTGGAGACTCAGATGAGTGAAGGGGTAAGAGAAGGTGAATGCTGAGAACTGATGTACCACAGGCATAATGTACGTTATTTGGGTGAGGGACACCCTAAAAGCCCTGACTTGACCACTACACAATGTATGTGTGTAAGAAAACTGCACTTATACTCCACAACCATATATGAATTAAAAAGAAAAGGAAAAAAAAGACATTCTAATTTTCCCCGGGCTGGGGAACTTACGACATTTTCTCAGGACACCAAGATATAGAGCCCCACCCAACACTAGTATTGCTAAAGTTGCCTTTGCCAAGTTTGCCAAGATCCGTGACCAAGAAATGAGAGTTCCTGGGGGTGACATCCCTTTTGCACTCTGAGACTTCTTGGTCCGTATACGAGGCTTCTCAAGACAAGGGTCTCATTAGTATCTCCCTCTCCACCCCTTGGAGGTCTTAATGATTAAGAAAAAGATAAAAAAAAAAAGAAAGAAAGAAAAAAGAAAAGGTCCTCTTCGAGAGTAGCCTGAGAAACTTGGTTCTGTTAACACTATTTTCCAGTTAGCAGGAAATCTTTATTCAGCCCTATAGCTAAAAAAATTTCTAATTATTTCAGAGCAAGCTGCTGTTTCTCATATTCTGATCCCTGAGCTCCCCCTTGTGCCTTGACAGGAAACTGACTCAAGAAAGAAATGTCAGCACATTTAGACTGTGGGGTTCACCCTAGAGCGGTGGTCCACACACTTTAATGTGCATCAGAATTGTACATAAAGGTTTATCAAAGTATGGGTAAAAGACGCTACTCTGTAGACCATAACATTTTTAAATTATCTTTTCAGAAACTAAAATGCAGAGCAAAGTTTGAGAATTCGTCTCAGAAAAAAAAAAAAAGGTCAAATTTCCAAAATGTGGGTTAAGACAAATGGTTCTCAAATTTTAATATGCATCAGAATCACCTTGTGTTTTTTAAAAAAATTCCTATGCTCAACATACAGAGATTCTGTAGGTTTTAGGGAAGACCCAGAAATTACTTTTTAAAACAAATGACACCCCAAGGTATTCTGCTGAAAAACCCTGGCAAACATAGTTAAGTTTGTAAGTAGCAGGTTGCTGGAGGTCAAAAGAGAAACTTCACTTTTCCTCTCTTCCCCACAAAAAAGTCAGTTTCTAGGTGGCATCATTGAACCCCAGGAGATTATTTCCTGTATTACATTAGAAAACACCTTAAGAGAATTAGAGGGATGTATTTTCTAAAGGGGGGACCTAGTGGTTAGTAACATCATTTCCTTGAGTCAGGGAATTGGAGGAGGCTTCTGAAGCTATTTAAGTAGACTCCTGGAAATGAGACCCCGAGATGTTAATTGCCTGACCCCTCCCCCTGCAAAAAAAAGAATCCCAGAAGTTTTACAGTATATACAGCAAACTATTGAACTCAAAGCTATATGGTGGAATAGCAGAGGTTAATGAAAGACGCATGCCTTTATTCCTGAACCTCTGCACAGAGCAGATGGGGAGCTGAGGTCCTTGAGCACCAGGCTGCCTCTACTCCTTTCTCTGGTGTCTACTGCCTTTCAGCACGTACCCCTCTCATCACACTCTTCTCTCTCCTCAGATAGGTCAAAAGAATAACTAATGTACAGAACCATGAGAAGCTGAAAATACAGCTGTAAGGGGTGAATGCCAGTGTGTCTTACACCCAAAAAAGAGAACCAAACACTCTGCCAACCACTATAATTATTTTTAGGACACACTAGTAGTTGAAGCAATGTTCAGATCACTGATTTACAAACCTGAAGTGACATAAGCAGGATAGCTGAAAGTTTCTCCAAGGTTACTGTGAAACTACCAAAAGCAAAATTAAGTCACTCGTCGTCTTTTTAAAATATAGACTTTAGCTAGTTTGATGGGAAAAAAATCTCAAACAATGATCAAAAGGTACTTTAACCCTACAAAGATTAGAATTAAAAATCAGAAGACATTTAAGTGTCAACTAAAAAGCCTATGTTTAAGTTGACAATTCTTCTGAGTCCATGCAATTATTTATTTTCTGCTAGTGTTACAAATACATATGAACTTTATTGATCACACTAATATGACCTGTATTATATATTGCACAGGTCAAATTTATTGGGTGGTTCTGCCACCATTAATTTAAAAAAAAAAAACTGAAGAACTGGAAATAGACCATATAAATTATCTACGCTGGGCCCTCATCCCCTTCCAGAGAAGGAAACTGAGACTCAGAGGTTAGATTAGTTCATGTAGATCACCCTGCTAGTTAGTTGTTGATTCAATGTTATAATCTAGGAAAGTTTCTAGTCTAGTTTTCAAAGAAATTGAGGCTAAACAATAGGATACACAAAAGGATACAAGCAATGTCATTAACTTTATGTTGCTTAAATTAATGTCAAGAGAAGTAGACACTGAAGGCCAACAGGACAAGAATATGTCACTGAGCAGGTTGGGCAGTATTGAGATTAGACAGGGACCTATCCCTCCTAATAGGGGCTCAGCACATCCCCACAACAGAACCCCACAGATTCTTTTGTTCTCTTTCTGCATTACACTCATAGAGAACATGTTTCAAAACAGTAAGACACTGGAGAGTTGTGTTGCCCTGTGATAAATACAAATGAGGAATAATTAGATGGAAATAAGAATACCTGGGGACTGAAATCACTCCTGCTCCAGGTTTAGTGGGATTACACCTCATTTTCACAGCAGTTGATCGGCCATTAATACAAGATGTTGTAGTTGTGGAAGACCTGTCGTAAGGCAAACAATATTTTAGAAACAGATACAACACAGATGACAAAGAAAAGAATGCCATGCGAGTAATTGTTCTCATGCTCTATGAACAAACAAAAAGGGAAAATGTATTCAAGTTCACTAATTTAGAATTTTAATACAACGTCAGCTCATTTACTTTCCCTACTTATGAAATGCTGACTATTTTTCTGGGTAAAGTAAAAAGCTATCATCAAGATATTTAGTAAAGCTATCACAATTATGATCAAAAAAACTTTTTAAAGGAACAGGGGCCTTATCAACTTAGCTGATGCTTTGATGTGTAAATTATAAATCATTACTGTCTAGATAAAAAAGTAGAGTCTCTTTATTGCCCATTTTAAAAGACTATAAATCTACCTATAGATAAAAGACACTAGATAAGTCTTTCAAAATATTCCACGTTTCCTACTTTTTACTAAGTCTCTCATTCAAGAACCAGTTACTGACTATTAAGTACAAGCTATATACTAGGAACCCCAAAGTAATATAATCCATCTTCTCAATCATGGTAACTCACTATGCAGTATATGATCATATACAGACAGTTATAAGTATCTAAGTGTGTACATAGATATGTGTGTGTGATAGATATATATTGAGTTCCTTTCGATAAAAACAGTAGTCAAGCAAAGTAGCATCTTCACTTACTTATAAAAGAAATGCACATCTGGTATTTGGCTTGGTGAAACTGGGAACATATCTTCTTTTATATTTATATTTTGCAATGTGGTATCAACTGTCACTCCTAGATAGCATTCAAAAAAGAAACTATTAAGCAATATGGGAAAATTAGGTTTATTTAGTCTTTGTATATCTCAGTGAAAAATATCTTTACTTCGATGACTATCATTTTACCAGAAATACTGTACTAAATTAATACATTCATGGTAAAAACAAGAAATTTTCTAAACTCTCCAGAATCAAACAGAAAAGATTCTACTCCCTAGCTTTGTAATTTTGCTTAAGTCATCTCTCCTGTCTGAGTCTCATTTCCTGAATCTGTAAAATGCATGCATCATCTGTAATTTAGATGATCTACAAAGTTCCTTCTAGATCTAACATTTCACAAATCTGCTGTTAAAATTTTCATCCTCTGGTGAATTTTGTCAGATGAGCTATGCCACCTTCC
Organism: Galagoides demidoff; assembly: GCA_963574575.1. Taxonomy (NCBI): domain Eukaryota; kingdom Metazoa; phylum Chordata; class Mammalia; order Primates; family Galagidae; genus Galagoides; species Galagoides demidoff. Next base: position 4,956 of record CAUYQV010072675.1, on the reverse strand, counting down.
TAACTTAGCTTTTTACTCAGATTCAAAGTAAACGTATTTGACAAAGAAAAAAATGTTTGTGCCCTAATAATTTCCAGAAAATAACCCCCAATTTTGCTTAGTCTCATAAGCAGAAAAGTAAGCCTCCCCCTTCCCAGCACCCATCTCGTGCAAGGCAAATGATGGTAGAACTAAACACAAGCAGTAACAGCAAGTTGCCTCTGAAACCGAGTTCTCATGTGCAGTAACTGACCTTGGTGCTGAAACTTAAAGTGACTTGCTCTGGAGTCTAGAGCAATGGTTCTCAAATACAGATGCATGACAGAATTACCTATGAAGTTTATTAAAATTATAGATAGATTCATAACCCCCCAGCCCAGGAGTTACAATGAAATTGATTCCTAAGAATCACTAACTAGAGACTAGTATTCTTAAAACTTTCCTTCACCTGCCAGGACCACAGAGACAGACAGGGCACATGAGGAATAAAACTCAGCATTTCCACCTCAGCTCCTTGTCACCAGCTTACTGCTGGTATGAGAGAAGATGATAAAAACTGGTGGCATATACGATGACGTAGGTTTAGATTGTGAGTTTTTTACTGTTCTTATTTTGTTTTTAGTTTTGGTATTTAAAATCCTGCTTCTTCAACTCCTAAAGAACTCAAGGAAAGGTGTACATTCTCAGAAAATGTCATGCCACCTGTGAGTTAATACACACGTTCAGAAGTTTCTTGCACTCACTGAGATCGATTAATAGATGCCTCTGGGTAAGGGTTTTTTTTTTTAATCATTTTACAAAAGGATGATTTAGAATTACATATGGGCCTTCATCATCTATGGCAAACACCAAGGCAACAGCAAGTTATCAACACCATAATTTTAGGATAAACGTAAGCATGCAAGTGTGAACCAAAGAAGGCTTACCTAAAAATGTGTCTGCTAAAATGATGGACTGTGATGATAAGGCTGCTCGGAAACCCTTACTTTCAGAAGGAATAATAGTTGACTGGCATACAAATGCTCCTACTAAATTCGTATAATCATCTGACCCTGCGGCCACTTCCTTTATTGTAAAGTCTGTTATATTGTTGGTACAGAGAGCCATCTTCTTCCCCTAGGAACACAGTCATAAAGGAGAGGTTTTGTTGAATGTCAGCAACATATTGACTCTAGCAGAGCAGTGGCTCTCTCTCCACCACAGAGATTCTGATCTAATTGTTCCGGCGTGAGGCCCCAGCACTCGTATTTCTTAAAAGGTCTCAAGGCAATTCCACTGTACAACTGGTATTGAGAACCACTGCACTTACAACTAATACAGCAATCTGAGGTGCACTGCCCCTCCCACCACAGCATCATGTGTGCGGGATGAAAGCCATCTAACTTAAGAAAATAAAAGTTATCTATGAAATGTTCAATCCATAGGATAATAATGCGTGCAAAGAGATCAGCAAATTGCTGATGGAAGTTTTAAGCCTAAGAAAAAGACTTGTTCTTCCTCCTTCTTTATGGGTCCATGTGTGGCCCAGAGCCAACATGGGGGCTAGAGAAGAAAACAACATAACAGCCACATTGCAGCAAAACCCTACAATGGGTCACCAGGAGAGTCTTTATTCATTTGCTCTTAGATTCAATGATGTATATCTGTTCAACTATAAAATAAGTTAAAGGGGACAAAGGGTTTACTTTTTTAATCATTTAGAACTTAGATGGAAGATACAATTTATAGACATTAGAAGGCTCTAAATATAGTATGTTTAAATATACTATAGCTTGCTCCATAATTTCTACAAAGCAATGTGCAAGGAAAGTGGGGATGCTGTTTATGGGTCGTAGATACATAGTACACATGACAGGCATAACAAATGTATAAAGATTTCTTTTTCTTAATGCAGCTGGCAATCCTAACCTAACAAGTGTTCTTCCCCCCACAACACAGATAACAATATATTTTCACTAAGCTTAAACAAAATTGTTGAAGCCAAGAAGAAATAATGGGAAGAGGAAGAGAGAAATTATTAGGGAAAGAAAAAGGAAATGATGGAAAGTATAATAAAAGGAAAGGAAGAGAAAAAATACAGGAGGGAAGAGGAGAGAAGTTAGAAGAGACTCTGGTAATACAGAAATAAGATTGAGAAGTATCCCAAAGCTGCAGACACTGGCGCAGATATGGAGAGAAGAAAACACTTTTACACTGCTGGTGGGCCTGCAAACTAATACAACCTCTTTGGAAAGTAGTATGGAGAATCCTCAAAGAACTCAAAACAGACCTTCCGTTTGATCCTGCAATCCCATACTACCCAGAAGAAACAAAAAATCAGTTTATTGAAAGGGCAATCTACACTAGATAGTTTATCAATTTGCAATCACCAAGATGTGGAAACAACCTAAATGCCCATCAACCCAGGAATGGATTAATAAACTGTGGCATATGAATACTATGGAATACTATTCAACCTTAAGAAAAGATGGAGACTTTACATCTTTTGTATTAACCTGGATGGAGTTGAAACATATTTCTCTTAGTAAAATATTACCAGAATGGAAAAGCAAGTATCCAGTGTACTCAATGCTAATATGAAGCCAGTAGATGAACTAATACACACACATACAAGAGAAAAACTCAATTTGTTTCAAGATGGGAGGAAGGGGGAGGAAAAGAAGGGAAGGGGAGACGGGAAGAGATGGATGTGTTCTCACCTAATGGGCACAACGTAAGGGGTACATGGCACACCTCCTGGGTGTGGGACACAACTATAAAGGGACTTTACCTAACAAATGCAAACGTTATGGTCTAATCATTTGTACCCTCGTATCAATCTGAAATTTTTTTAAAAAGGAAAGAAAAAAAGATTGAGAAGTGTGATAGAGAATGGAATTAACCTTATTTATTGCTTTACACAGTATCTGGCAAATATAATTTAATAGACATTTATGTATGGAGTGAACTGAGTGACTAACCAGTCAAGCAGTATGCTGGATTACCTATGTAAAATCAGAACAGGACAAATGTCATACCATGTAAAATTTATGGATCTTTGGTTTGAAACCTCTGTGGCCACCCCATCTCTTCTCACTTCCTTTGTATAAAGTTTAGCACAGTATCTCATAATGAGACAGTTAGAGATAATATGGGAAGCGATATGGAGGAAACGTCTTGCTATGTTTTCACCTTTACGAATTATATACACCTGTGCATTCTTCCCAAGCCCAACTTCGTATGTTTATGAGAAAATTGGACATTTCATCCTGTAACGCTCCCCACTGCCAGTATCAATTAAAGGTCTGCTTCTTCTCAGAGAAAATAAAGGGCTATTACGTATTATTTAAGGCCACCTTATCAACTGACATTCATCCCTGCCCTGCATGTCTCCTTTGTATTTCAGACAAACTTCCTATTGGAAGTCTTTTTCTTTCTAAAACACAAAATTGGGCATCGCCTGTGGCTCAGTGGGCAGGGCGCCGGCCCCACATACGGAGAGTGGTAGGTTCAGACCTGGCCCTGGCCAAACTGCAACAAAAAAATAGCCGGGCATTGTGGTGGGTGCCTGTCATCCCAGCTACTTGGGAAGCTGAGGCAAGAGAATCAATCACCTGAGCCCAGGAGTTGAAGGTTGTTGTGAGCTGTGACGCCACAGCACTCTACTGAGGGAGATAAAGTGAGACTCTGTCTCTAAAAGAAAATAAATAAATAAAATAAAACACAAAATTGACAAATAAGCAACAGCAAGCTTTCTCAAATGATAACTGCCTCCTTAAATCATAGGTGAGACTGACAAGTCTGACCCACTTTTACAAAAATGACAGCTTCGCAAAGCACTGACACCATAGCTGCAAGCTTTGTGATTCGACTGATTGCATAAGTGCTTTGATGATCTGAGAGTCAGACAAGGTTGCTCCTGGTGGAGGAAGCTGCCAGTATGCGAGGAGGCAACAGAGGATTTCAGCAGTCAAAGCTCAGCTTCTGATACTTGGTTGTTAAGTTTCCGTAGGGAATTTATCAGTCCACCAACACAGAGAAGCTATCAGCTCAATCAAGATGAAATATGGCTCCGCCTTACCTGACAGCCAGAACTCACCTCATGCCCACATAAACTGATATTGAAGAAATGGAAGTATTTTGTTCCTTTGGAGGTGAAGCTGGGGCCATTCATGAACGAGCCCACGCTGCTGAGGTTGCTGAAGTCATAGTGCAAACTCTGATTTTCTTTTTCATGGTAGAAAAAGCAGTCACTGTAGCACACTGAGTGGTCCTTTGATTAAAGATGAAGAAACAATATAGCAGAAAAGAATGTATTAACTACTCCTAAAAATGTCTTTGAAAAATATAGTTCAAGGCAAAAACTATTTCAGTAATTTGATCTTACTACTAATATATTTTACCATACTAACATAGAGAATTTCTAAACTCTAGATTTTTCTAGGCCAAAGTTCACAAAATTCAGAACATTTTGTAAAGTCATAGAAAAGTTATCCCCAAATTAGTTTCTTGCAGACAGGTTAAGAAATAGCCAAACTATTCGGTTATGCCACTATAAACAGACAAGAAAACTGCTTGGTCCTTCACCCATAATACTGCATCAGTCTTTGTCTTTAAAATGCAATTTATAATAAGATACACTAGCTGCTCCCCTAGATGACTGCTATGGCCAGCTTATAGAAATAGTTTACTTGGCTCGGCGCCTGTGGCTCAATTGGCTAAGGCGCCAGCCACGTACACCTAAGGTGGCGGGTTCGAATCCCCAGCCCAGGCCCGCCAAAACAACAATGATGGCTGAAACCAAAAAATGGCCGGGTGTTGTGGCGGGTGCCTGTGGTCCCAGCTACTTGGGAGGCAGAGGCAGGAGACTTGCTTGAGCCCGGGAGTTGGAGGTTGCTATGAGCTGTGATGCCATGGCACTCTACCCAGGGGGATAGCTTGAGGCTCCATCTCAAAAAAAAAAAAAAAAAAAAAAAAGAAAAGAAAAGAAAATTGGAG
>CAUYQV010072673.1:0-34196 GCA_963574575.1 Galagoides demidoff | reverse complement strand
GTGTTCTCCAAACATCTTTCCAAAAGGAACGTATTATTTTGCAGTCCCACCAGCAGTGTAGAAGTGTTCCCTTTTCTCCACATCCACACCAGCATCTCTGGTTTTGGGATTTTGTGATGTGGGCTAATCTTACTGGAGTTAGAAGATATCTCAAAGTAGTTTTGATTTAGTAGTTTTGATTTGCATTTCTCTGATGATTAAGGATGGTGAACATTTTTTCATATGTCTGTAGGCCGTGTGCCTGTTTTCTTCAGAGAAATTTCTCTTCAAGTCCCTTGCCCACCCTAAAATGGAATCACTTGTTCTTTTCTTGCTAATACGTTTGAGTGTTCTGTGGATTCTGGTTATTAAACCTGTGTTGGAGACATAAACTGCAAACATCTTCTCCCATTCTGAGGGCTGTCTGCTTGCTTTACTCACTGTGTTCTTGGCTGTGCAGAAGCTTTTTAGCTTGATCAGGTCCCAGTAGTGTATTTTTGATACGGCTTCAATTGCCCAGGGTGTCCTCCTCGTAAAATATTTGTCCAAGCGAATTTCTTCAAGAGTTTTCCCTGTACTTTCTTCTAGTATTTTTATAGTTTCATGTCTTAAGTTTAAATCTTTAATTCAGTGAGAGTCTATCTTAGTTAATGGTGAAAGGTGTGGGTCCAGTTTCAGTCTTCTATAGGTCACCAGCCAGTTTACCCAGCACTATTTGTTAAATAGGGAATCTTTTCCCCACTCAATGTTTTTAATTGGCTTGTCAAAGATCAAATAACGGTAAGTAGCTGGGTTCATCTCTTGGTTGTCTATTCTGTTCCATACATCTACCTCTCTGTTTTTGTGCCAGTACCATGCTGTTTTGATCACTATTGATTTATAGTATAGTCTAAGGTCTGGTAGCATGATTCCTCCTGCTTTGTTTTTATTTCTGAGTAATGTCTTGGTTATTCGAGGTTTTTTCTGATTCCATATAAAACAAAGTAATATTTTTTTGAGATCCTTAAAGTATGGCAGTGGAGCTTTAATAGGGATTGCATTAAAATTGTATATTGCTTTGGGTAGTACGGACATTTTAACAATGTTGATTCTTCCCAGCCATGAGCATGGTAGGTTTTTCTATTTGTTAACATTTTCAGCTACTTCTTTTCTTAGAGTGTCCATTCATTCCTAAACTCACTCCTTGAGAAGTGACCACCAAGCCAGTATGTTTTAAAATATTCTGTTGGCCAAAACTAACAAAAAGACCAAAAAACCCCCCCAAACCCAACAACAAGAAGAAAATCTCTTGCAAAGGGTGTACTAACATTAAAATTTTACTTCTTAATTATCTAAAATTCAAATCCAAATTTCTCTATTTCTATTTGCTAAACAGGACAACCTTATCTACATGCTGGGGATAATAAGTCAGCATTCATTCCAGGGAGTAAGACAGGTAAATAAGGTAATTATTATGAAGGCAAATAAAGCTGGGCAAGGAGATAGTGATAGAGGGTGTCCTGTTTTAAGAAGGTGAATGAGAGGCCTCTTTGGGCCCATAACTTAAAGTAGACGTCTGAAAGTCATAGTGAACACCCAAGTGGACGGCATGGCAGTGGAGAGAGCCTGGGTGAGGATGAGGTTGGCGCGGGTGAGGACAGAAAGGTGCCCAGAGTCTGGTGTGGGAGTGAGGGTAGAAGAAGATGAGATCAAAGACACATCTGAAGCCAGTTCTTACAGCTAGCAGCTTGTAGGCTAGGGGGTTGGTTTTGTTTGGGTTAGTGATAGGAACCTGTGGAGAGTCTTAAGTGGGAGTGACCTGATTTGATTAGAAACAGAACTCTAGAAGCTATGTGGAGAAGACACCATAGAAAAGCCAAAGTGGAAGGAGGGTAAGTGAGGGGCTCACTGTGGGGCTCAGAGAAAGGTACATGAGACTTAGACTTAGGCTGGGAGCAGTGGAGGTTGCAAGAAATGCTTGGAGTCATGACATGCTTCAAAGGTGGAAGCGGCAGCACTTGCATTGGGTTTGAGGAAATGTGGGTGTGAGCAACAGGGTGAATGGTGGGGCCTCTTACTGGATGGAAAACAATGGAGCAGAAGCTCATCTGGCGGAAATGGATCATTCTGGTTTGGACATGTGTGAGATGTTCATTACATATTTAAGTTATGGCAGCAGAATGCCAGCAGTAGGATGGGTGAGATTGGAGAAATTGCTGAAGCTGGGCCATGCAGGTCTACATTGGTCCCTATAAAGAATTTGGATATTTATTTTAATATTACAAAATATCAAGAAAAGTTTTTAAAACATATACAAGTGAAGTGATCTGACTTTCATTTTAAAGGATTGCTTTATGGGTGGAAAATAGTGGCAAGAGGGGCATATATTAGTACTGTTAGCTCTGAGTTTTTTACCTGTGGAATCTTGCTAAAATTCAGGTTCTTATTCAGAAGATGTGGGTCGGAGAACAAGATTCTGAGTTTCTTTCTACAAGTTCCCAATTATTTATATACTGTTGGTGGCGACAAGCTTTGAGTAGAAAGATATTAGGAGACTATTCTAAAGTTTTAGTGACAGATGACTGTGACTTGGACCTTCAAAGGTGGCAGAAGGATAGAGAGAAGGGTCATATTTGAGATATAATTTAAATGTGAAGTCAAATGGAGAGCTGATGGGTTATATGTATGGGTTATGGGAGAAGACAGTAAATGATGACTCTCAGATTTCTGGCTTGAACAACTAGATGGGTGTTCATATCACTTACTCGATGTCAAGGACTACGATGGCACAGGTTTTCTGGAGGAGGAGGAGGACTGAGGAGCTTGGCTTTGAACATGTTAGGTATTAGGTGCCTATGAGATGGTCAAATAGGAATGTCAAGTAGGTAGCTGCATATACGAGACTGGAGTTTAGAGTCAGAGTTGGGCGTATGTGTATATATATATATATGTATGTATGTTTATCATATGTAGGAAAACTTTAGATGAAATACACAGATTAGGGGTCAAAATCTTAAAAATCCACTGACACCAGGAGGGCCAGGAAATGACAGAAGTGGGCTTGTTGTAAGGCGGTAGGGAATGGGGAGGGCCATGCTTCTCAGAGCTGAGTACCACACCTAAATGGACAGCTACCACTAGGCCTCCAGCCAACTGGTAACAAGTAGTAGATCTAAATCCTCCAAGTTTTCAAGAGAAGCCAGACACCTAGATTATTTATGGGAAACCCTTCAATTGTTGGCAACCAGGCCAATTATTTCAAATACTGTATTCCAAATAAAATATGTCAGAGGGATGCGCCTACCCACAGGCTCGCAGTTTGAAGTCCTCTGATGTAAAACCCTCGAAAGGTAACAGATTTAGCATCAGCTGTTTTGATTATTAGTTGGAGAAGGGGATGGCCTGGAAGATCTATGACATGGGGGACTTACAGTTGTCCTGAGCTGTAGATTTGAATCGCAGTCACTAGTTTGCAGAGTTAGTGGGTGACACCAACTCAGCACTGAACACTCACATTGCCATAGAACTTTGTAGTTCTTTCTCTACTTGTTGTGATGTACAATTCTTTTGTTTGTTTGCTTTTTGAGACAGGGTCTTGTTCTGTTGCCTGGGTTAGAGTAGAGCAGCTTCATCAAAGTCTACTGAAATCTCAAACTCCTGGGCTCAAAACTATCCTCCTGTCTTAGCCTCTCAAGTAGCTGGAGCAAGAAGTGTCATACCACTATGCAGAGCTAATTTTTTCTATTTTTAGTAGAGATGATGTCTTGCTCTTACTCTTGCTAAAATGTGAAATTCCTATGAAGAAGAAGAAAAATCTCAGTGTTTTTGTGAGGAATGACTGCATATAGTTTAAACTGTAAAGCAGGAACATTTGACAGGGGAAACACGTGGATCATGTTGGAAATGTGATTCAGGAAAAAGCCAATAGCCTAGATAAAATTTCCAGTCATAAATTTGAAAGTTTGGGAAGGTCTTTGGCTGTTTCTCTGGAGAATACTTGGAGAGATTTTTCACTGAATATGAATGGAAGAAAATGTGTGAGCTAGTTGAACATCATCAGGAGCAATTAAGGAACCACACAAGAGTCTATTTGCTGGCTGGGCACGGTGGCTCATGCCTGTAATCCTAGTATTCTGGGAGACTGAGGCGGGTGGATCACTTGAGCTGGTGAGTTCAAGACTAGCCTGAGCAAGAGTGAGACCCTGTCTGTAAAAACAAACAAACAAAAACAGCCAAACATTGTGGTAGGTGCCTATGGTCCCAGCTACGTGGGAGGCTGAGGCAAGAGGATGGCTTGATCTCAGGAGTTTGAGGTTGCTGTGAGCTATGATGCCACAGCACTCTACCAGGGACAAGAAAGTGAAACTATGTCTCAAAAAAAGGGAATCTTTTTGTTTTCTAATGGCAGCACAGATCTCTTCCAAGCTGGGTGATCAGGTGAAAAGAGTGACATTCTTATTAAGGGAAACTTGGATTTTGTAATGGTGTGTGTGTGTATGCATGTAGTTTTTGCTCTTCTAGGTCATAGCATTCTTGGGACAAAGTTAACAGGAATCAAAACCCTTCTTCATTCCCTCTGTCAAGATCTCCAAGTATGTCACCCAGAAGTGCACGGTTAGCTTTTCTGGTTAGCATCAGTCTTACTAGTCTTTGTGCCCCAACATGGTGGTTCCAACCTATGGTTCAATGACCAACAACCCTGGCAAAAACAAAAAGAGAATGGCCTGCTGCTGGAGCATACATAAGAAGAGACTGGTGCTGATCGGCACTTCTGCTCCCTTCACTACAGAGACCTTATTCTCTCAGTCCTTCCCTCCTCATCTGCAAACAGATTTTGTAGGTCCACAGTGCCCAGTGTCTGGTATTTGGAAGGTACTCAATCATTTTCCCTCCTTCCATTGTCTCCCTCCTCATTTTCAAATTTTAGCTAAATCCTGGAGTTTAGCTAAAATTCAAATTAAGCCTCTCCAAATCCTTCTTCTTGTCCCCCAGGAGGCCACATTAGGATAAAAAAGGAAGACCTCAGAGTCTTACCCCAATATCCCAGGATTCTCTAGATGGGAATGCACATTGAGTGTTTTCCCCCCCGGAAACCCTGACCTTTGCTACACTTAATAAATCAATTAGTAAACACGGCCCATTTCTTCCGCAAACTTTGACTTGCTCACCATATGCTCAGTGTAAGACATGGTCTCGGCCCATGAGGAGCTGGCCATCCAATGAGGAAGATCAGACTTATAAACAGAAAGTGCCATAAAGCATTACAAATATGTATTGGGTGGCAGATACTGGAGCCAGCTTACCCTCACATCTGGAAAAAATATGGATTGCAACACTTTCCAAGCAATGTCTTCCCCCCAAACCTCTGTAAAAGCACTCAGTATGCTGAGTATGCAGGGTACAATGGTCTCCGCCCCCCACCCTGCTGCCCTCAGACCTGGTGAGGCCTGCTGTCTGTGCATGTGTGTGTGTGGCTTGTTTAGCCTCTCTCCTACTATAACAAGGCAGATTCTGCAGATAAGTAGGTCTGGTGTCTCTATCTGTCATACGGCTGTGAGAATGCAGTTATATCAAGGGATGGAGAAGAAGACACCAGTCTCACAGAAAGCACAGCCAACCTCTGGGACTTGGTATAGTTTGGTGAAATGAACATATGACTTCCCTCTCAAAGGGTCCTGTGGGAAATGCCTCTCTCCTGGCTGACAGGGCCGGGGATGAATGGCCTGTAGACTCCTGTTTTCACACAGTACATCAGGTCTAAGTGAAAGGTTTGTGCTGCTGCCAACAGCAGAAAATGATGCCTCGGTGTCACTTTCAGAGGAGAGGATGCTTTAAAGCAGACCCTGGCTCCCGGAGAGCTTTGGCTGAGGCTGAGATGATCACCCAGGACATCTGGTTCGGGAGGCCCAGCCAGTGTCTCCCCTTCTGAGCAACTCTCAAGGCTGGGGATGCCTCGGATGCCTCAGACATCTGGGATGTTACTCAGTTCCTTGCTTTCTATCTCTTGGTGAAGAGAAATGTGGTGCACGGATGGAGAGTAAATAAAAATAAAAGTTAGTCATGTATCGGCACTACTTTTCCGCAGGAGCATCTGGGTTTTTACATGTGGATCACTGTGTAGCCTGGACACTGAGGAGGACGCTCTGACCATGGTGCAGGCAGCAGCCAGTGAGGGCAGGTGCTCAGTACTCCCTCTGGGTCACAGTCCGTCTCCCAGACTACTTTTCCTTGGTGAGCTTGCATGAGCGTGACTCCAGACCTGGTGATAGTTGTCTTGTCACCTTGTGACCCACGCTGGCTCTTCCTTTGCTTTTCACTTTCCGTCCTGCCTTCTAGAGTGGACCTCACTCTTCTCCTTAGATGCACGTCAACTCCACGTTTGTCTTACTCTCCGGGTGTCTGCTCTCCCAGTGCCTATCAATGTACTTTCCTTTCCTAACAGTACCCCAGGGTCCCCCGGGTTATCTGTCCTGCCTGGCCTTGCTGGGTGAGGCTGCCCCACTCCCCCAGATTCTCCCATTCCTCCCTCTTGACTCACCTTATAGATGTATCCTCACAGTTTAGATTTTGTGGACCCTGAGTTAGACCACCAAGAGTCTGGAGTACATGGGCAAACACATGGAAGTGGTGGGGTCTGGGGCATTACTCAGCTCCAAAGATTGTTGCTTTCTGGAATGCAGGCATGTGATAACCAGTTTTTTTTTTTAATTTTTCATAGGGAAATCATAAATCTAGATGTTTATGTAAATCTTCCATTAAATATTTTTATTAAGTTGATAACTCTAATAGCATTAAAAGTTTATGATAAAAACACAGCACTCTTCCCCCCCACCAGAAATTCTTGCAACTTTTTCTCCTGGCATGTAACCTATTTCTTGCTCTGTCAGTTTTGGATATTATCTAGCAACCTACAAACTTTAAGTTTATTTTATTTTTATTTTTAGTTGAAAAATAATAATTCTATATATTTATGTTTCAATACATGTATACATTTTGGAATGATCATATCAGAATAATTACTATATTTATCACCTCAATATTTTTTATGGGAAAACCATTTAAACCCTACTATTTTACATATTTTGAAATATGCAATATGATTTTTTTGAAACAAAATCTCACTCTGTTTCATAAGCCTTAGAGTGCCTTAGCATAAGCCTCACTCACAGAAACCTCAGATTCCTGGGTTTAAACAATCCTTTTGCCTCAGCCTCTTGAGTAGCTGGGACTACAGGTGCCTACTACCACACCTAGATAATTTTTTCTGTTTTTAGTAAAGATGGTATCTCAATCTTGCTCAGGTTGGTCTCGAACTCATGAACTCAAGCAATCCTCCCACGTCAGCCCCCCAGAGTGCTAGGATTACAGGTGCAAGCCACAGCGTCCAGGCCTAACTCTCTTCTGGAGCATTTCATTGATTCATTTGGTAATTTTCTTTCCTTGGGTTTATTCTCATTTTCAAGCATTTCTATTATTAGAATATTGGACTTCTTGGGCTAAATTTCAAACTTTAACTTTTCTCTCCTTTTTCTTTGTCCTTTTCCTCTATTTTTTGCCCGATTCCCTCATCTCTGTGATGGTTGGTATGATGTCAGCTCAGTTAACCCAGAACTCCATTTTCTAGATTTCCTTCCGATGAGTGGTCCCAGTGTTGATTTTCTGCTGTGGCTTTTTGCTATTCTACCTGGCCACTCTAGAACTATGTTTCCCCAGTATGGTCTGGAGTTACAGCTGGCCCAAAGAGAAGTTTGTGTAAGGTTCAGAGGTGGAAATAATGCAATAGCCACCTCGTGGGGCGTTATTATCAATAGAGGTAGTGAGTGGGAAACAGACTCAGAGGTGCTAGCAGATTCCAGTTTATCTTCTCCCTCTCTGCTGCACAGACTGTTTCCCTTCTGTGTCCAGCTCTCCTTCCCTACTGTTAGTCATCCCCCCAGCCCAGGTGAACACAGAGCAGGAGCAGTGAAGACAAAGCACTTTCCATGGGCGTCCAGCCTTTCCCTGACCCCGCCAGCAGTGAAAATGCCCGGCATCTGGATGTCTCTGAGTCTCCAACTTGTCCACTTGCCCTGGTGTTTCAGGAGGGCTGGTTAGTGACTCTTTCTGAATCCTCTAACTTCCCTTTCATGAATTTCTTCACTTCCCCGGGTCCTCCCACAGTTGTGTAAAATCTATAAAAAATTCCTTATTCCGTAAGAAGTGAACCTGACTAATAGAGTATCGTATTGACTTGTTTACTTCCATTGGTCTATGTTCAGTTTCCGGGTGTGCTTTCTCCTTCTAAGCTTCCTTACTCTACTGGTTCCTTTGCCCTTGTTGCTGTTTCTGTTACCAGTGTCTATGCAGGGTTGGAAGGTCTCTCATATCCATGTCTACCTGGAACTTGAGAATGTGAGCCTATTTAAAAATAGGATATTTGCAAATGTAATTAGTTAGTCTGAGTTTATAGTGGATTAGGGTGGGCCCTAAATTCAATGACCGATGTCCTTATAAGAAGGACATGTGAAGACAGAGACGCACAGGGAAGAACATGTGGCAACAGGTGCAGAAATCAGAGTGATGCAGTTACAAGCCGAGAGATGCCAGGAATTTCTAGCAACCACCAGAATGTAGAAGAAAGACTTGGGATAGGCTGTCTCTTGGAGACCTCCTAAGGAACCAACCCTACAAACATCTTGATTTCAGATTTCTGGCTTCTTGAACTATGAGGCAATAACTTTCTTTTGTTTTAAACCACCCAATTTGTAGCAATGTTTTGGCAGTCATAAGAATGTAACACAGTATCTATTCTTATTTCATATCTACTCTTATCTCTCTAACTTATTGATTGTACTTTTTTTTTTGCAGTTTTTGGCCAGGGCTGGGTTTGAACCCACCACCTCCAGCATATGGGGATGGCGCCCTACTCCTTTGAGTCACAGGCACCACCTAATTGTACCTTTTAAAGTTACTTTCTTTTCCTTCCTGGTCTCTGGCTTTTCTGTGGGTAATTCCTATCAAATTCCTTATGATCCTTGGCTGGCTAAGGTAGGGAGTTGTGCAGAAAGTGGGGCACTAAAAATCTATTGCAAGTTCTATGTATACAGGTGAACTCCTCTAGAGCAATTAAACAGTAAACCAGAATTTTCATGGGTGGGGCGGGAAGTGCCTAATATGAACCTATTTTACATGCCTTTGCCATGGAATCATTCAGTTTATTTTAAGAATTCTCCTTCAACTTCCTGCCTTTTAATCATAAGCCAAGCTATTAGAATCCTTTAAATAGGGCATGGAAAAGTATTGAGAACCCAGTCATCAGTAGACAAAATCTCACTCAATTCCCTTATTTCTCTTATGGTTCACTGTGTCCAATCTCCCACTCCAAGCTGTGATTGTGTTCCCAAATCTGGAGATTCTCAGACTCAAGAGAAGGCCAATTCTCACACAGGGGGCGTGGCAGGGATGGAAAGGCTGGTTGCTTGGCTGCCCAGTCCATTACCCTGTTTTCCATTTTACACCTTGTATGTGTCAACCTGACTGGGTTAAGGGATGCTCATTATTTCTGGATGTACCTGTGAGGTTGTCTCTAGAAGAGATTAGCATTTGAATCAGATCGCCTTCACCAATGTGGGTGCACACCATCCAATCTACTGAGGGCCTGACTAGAGCACAAAGGCAGAGGAAGGGATAATTTGCCCTCTCTGCCTGAGCTGACACATCCATCCTCCATCGCCTTAGGACATCAGCATTCCTGGTTCTCCATTTTGCACACTGCAAATTGTGGGATTTCTTAGCCTTCAATAACTCTGTGTGTAATTCCCATAAAAAATCTCTCTCTGTCTATCTATCTATCTATCTATCTATCTATCTATCTATCTATCTATCTATCCATCCATCCGTCTATTGGTTCTGTTTCTCTGGAGAACCTAATACATTATGTCTTCTTTATAAAGTTTTACATTTAGAAGCTCTGTCCTTTTCCGAGGGTGTTCATACTTTTAGTTGTATCATCTAATTAAAAGTAACATGTTCACTTAAGTTGAGCTTCCCAAGCAGAGCTTCTCCCCCTCTGCTACACCATTTGTTACTCTTCTATCTGCCTTTATTTTTTTAAATTTTCTTCCCTTAGCTAATTTTTCTCTATCTGCCTTTTAAAGCCTCTTAAAATCTTTTCTCTTCTGTTTTCTCCTCTCAAATTCTTTTGTTCTCATTTATATATAAACAGCAATTGCTGTTGCTGTTTATTGGGTGGCAGAAGAACAAAATATATATGGTCAGTCCATCATTTTTAAATCAAAATTATTCTGTGTATAAGTATCCAACAAATTACCCTGTTTTTAGTCTTAAACCTTCTTTGTGTCAACTTGACTTTCCAGGTGGAAGGAAACTTTTGGAGGTGATGAATAAATTTGTGGCACTTACAGTGATGATAGTTTGATGATTTCATGGTGTATACTTATCTTCAAACACATCAAACTATATATGTGTGTGTATATATATATATATATATAAAATATTTATAGCTCTTTGGTATGTCAATTGTACATGACAAAGTGGTAAAAACACTATAACCACCTAAGAAATAAATAAAAGTAAAGGTAATAGTAAAAACAGAATTTTAAGAAATCAATGAACCAAAAACAAAATCTTTTCAATTTTCAAATCATAGCTTACATAGCTCACGAAACAAAATGTAAGACAAAGGAAGAACAGTTAGGGTCCTATTTGGCCTGTGGGTGCTTTGATCTCTGTCAAGGGCTTACTGGGAAGGCAAAAATAGAAATAATAGATATAAAATGGGAGCTGCTAATAGAATCAGGGGACAACTGGAAGGAGAGGGCCACTGCGTAGGGAGACGGATAGTGATGCTTCCCTAGGACCTGACTTCTGCAGACCTACCACTGACCTTGTCAGAAGGAGCAAAGGAGTGAGCGCCCAGGAGTGTTGGACAGGCCTCTTGGCAAAAGGTCTTACAGGGCTGTTTAGTTGTCTATTTTAATGTTATAAATTATCCCAAAATTTAGTGGATTTAAAGAAAAATGCCTTATCATCTCATACAGTCTGTGGGTCAGGAATTCAGGAACAGTTTGAGTGGCTCTGGCTCATGCTCCCTTATAGGGTTGCAGACCAGATGTCAGCAGGGCTGGAGGTGAGCTCACTGATACAGCTGTTAGCACAAGGAATCTGTTTCTCTCTGGCTGGTGGCTGAGGGCCTTAGTTCCTCATCAGGTGAGCCTACTCCATAACATCACAGTGTTTCCCCAAGTGAGTGATCCAAGAGGCTAAGGAGGAAGCCACAATACCTACTATGACCTGTCTCCAAAGTCAAACACTGCTACTTCTGCTTCACAATTGACCCTTCAACAATGCAGAGGTGAGGGGTGCTGGCCCCACACTTGTGGCACTCCAGAAACTTTACTAATACCCTATAATTGACCAGAAACATTAAGAATAACAGTCAATTAACACATGTTGTATGTAACATATATTATGTGTTGTAGCCTAACAATAAAGTAAGCTAGAAAAAAGAAAATGTTATTAAGAAAATTATAACGAAGAGAAAATAGCTTTACTGTTCAGTATGCAGAAATGGATTATCATAAAGGTCTTCATTCTCATCATCAGGTTGAGTAGGCTAAGGAAGGGGAGGGGTTGGTCTTGTCCCAGGCATGGCAGAGGCAGAAGAAAATCCTTGTACGATTGGATCCATGCAGTTCAAACTCAGGTTGTGCAAGGAACAAGTGTATTTTATCCTTAGAAATGAGTCACAAAGTTCAGATTTCTCACAAGGAAGGGAATTAGGCTCTACCTTCGAAGGAAGGAATATGCAGGCATTAGTACACATTCATTACCACCACATAGATCTGTTCGGAGTCCTCAGCATTTAGATTTTGTTGTGTTTTAATCTATTCTCTTTCTCTCACTCATTTTATCTCTCTGGTATTTGTGTTTTCTGCTAGAGAATCACCATTAATTTTGGTGAGGTAGGAACAAACATATTAAGCAGATTATTTTATTTAATTCTTATAGTATCCCTTCAAACTCCCTGAGGTAGGTATTGTCCTTGGTTACATTTATTCATTTCATTCAACCAATAGAGTAAGACCTTTGAAAGTTGACCACCCACAGGACTGTAACAGAGTGGTCAACATATGGAGGTGGTCAGCATGGGGTACTAGGCCTACTGTACTAATGTGTACATGTGATGCATGTTTGTCTATGAAAATTAAGTCAACTTAAGGAGGCAGTTCAGCATAGGTAGGTGGTCAACTATGGAATTTCTACTATATTTATCAAATGCATGTGATATTTTAGGACTATTTAATAAAAGGAACTATAGCTCAGTTCACTGATTCATTCAACAATTATTTTTCAAGTACACATGTTATTTCAGGCTTCATTCTGCGTGCCACTGTTGAACAAGACACAGCGTCTGCCCTCATCACATAGGTTTTGCATTTTGGTGGGGGTGTCTGTAGGGAAGTCAAGATATGCGTCCAAAGTGACACAACCACATGTATAAGACATCTCATTTTGCCATCGTGAAAGGAGTAATGGGGCAAGAGCTGTCTAATAGCTCCTTGTTAAAGAAAAAAGGTAGGGGTGAGAGGAGAATCAGGGAATAGGTCATACATTTTTCTGAGCATTCACTGGATTGAAGCTCTAGGATGCAGAGAGACAAGATTCTCCACTCCACTGCCCTAAATCCAAGGAGCCAGCAATGCATGTGCTCTAGGCACAGGAGAGACAGGCCTGGTGTTTGAGGATAAGAATGTTTTTCAGACTTGGCACCTGCAGCTCAGTGAATGGCTAGGTTACCGACATACACCGGGACCGGTGGGTTAAAATCTGGCCGAGGCCTGCCAAACAATGACAACTACAACCAAAAAATAGCCAGGCATTGTGGCAGGCACCTGTAGTCCCAGCTACTTAGGAGGCTGAGGCAAGAGAATTGCTTATGCCCAAGAGTTTAAGGCTCCTGTGAGCTATGACGCCACAGCATGCTACCAAGAGTGACACAGTGAGACTTGTGTCAAAAAAAAAAAAAAAAAAAAGAATGTTTTTCAGTCTTCCTCACATCATCTGTACAGCTGTCCCCTCTTCCTGAGGTAAGACCTGGGATAGCCTTTTGCCATTCAGTATACCCAATTACCAAGAGACTTGTGGTCTGCGATCAGCAGAGAGCCCTGATCAGTTCAGATCTGACATGCAGGGACATTCAGGGAGTAGCTAATGGCAAGTTTGAAAACAAACCTTGAATTGTCTTAGGGGTGGCATTTGAGCAGAGGACTCAAGCAGAAGGGACCAATTTCTAAAGCCAAAGGTGAATGAAAGGAAGGAGCACTTCAGTTTCCACATGGGGTGGGCTGATTCTGGGGCTGCTGGAGTCTGGGTGGCTGTTGGGAGCTTTTCTGCTCTGTTGCGGTTGTAATTACAGCATCTGAAAGCTTGCGTGACATTGCTAATTTTAGAGAAAATGGGACACTGATATCTGTAAGAACACTCAGGCTTAGGTTGCTGATTAACGCTTCCACGTATCGCAGAATCAAACCCAGAAATAGTGTAGGCATTAGGAAATATTATTATTAGAAGAATGTTCATAATGATGGAAATGAAAAATGTAAATGCCAACCCTTTAGAGAGGTTTAAAGAGATTAATTGGAATAATAAAACAAGTGGAAGTCAAATTGGTTATGGAACTGTGCTTTGAAATGATGAATTCTATTTGAAGTCTGTTTTCCTTCGGCACATTCTTTTTTGGCTAAAATGTAAAAATAAATGAGTAAAGTGAGGTTCTCAAATCCTTGTGGCAGAATTAAATAAGGACTGAAGGACTAAGCAGTGTGATATATGCTGACCAAGTATTTCTCATGTGTTTCAGGAAAAGAAATTTTAAAAAAGGAAAGAAGGCTGTAATAGAAATGTAGAGTGTGTGCAGAAACACAGAAATTAGTAATCAAAGATCATTTGGGGGAACTTCTGTAGAAGAACTGGAGACATTTTGCTTGAAAATAAGAACAATGGGGTAGTTTTAAGGCCACATTTAGAAATAGTAGAAACTCAAATAGGGTTAAGAGACAAAAAAAAAAAAAAAGAGAGAGAGAGAAAGAAAGAAAGAAAAGAAACAGTAGCATGGGAGATGAGAAGTAAGCAATATTTAGGCTAGTAGTGAATAATATATAAAGGTTTATTTGTTTGTTTTGCCTAAGACTGAGATAAAATTTATATGAGAAGAGTTGAAATTAACCATGATTCTTAGGGATGATAGCCTGAAAATACTTTGACCAAAAATGTGTTATGTCACATAGCTGCAGGCTAACATCAAATTCTCTGATGATATATAGTCACTGTTAATAGTCTTATAATTCCTAAGCTTGACTTCCAAGGGGGCTAGAAGGAATATGAACGTCAATGCTGGCGCTGACCGTGGTGACTTTGCACACACTGTATTTTGTTGTGCTCCTGGCTCCTCTGTGTAGAAGAGAATAATAGTGTTAACCTTTCAGGAATGCCACAAATTACATACCTGCTAGTATCTCATCTATTCCTTTGCTTTAAGTGGAAAATACTTCAAGAAAGGAACTTATAATGTGATATGATGCCACCACCAAAGTTGCTTGCCCACTGCCTCAGGACTAATCTCTAAAGTTTATGCTCTGAGCATGGCTAGGAAACATCAGAATTCATTTTACCAGATTGTCTATAGACCCAGAAAAACTTTACATGAAGTCCTCAAAAGTGTTTTGGATCCCATGTTGAAGACAGTAAAAAGAAATGATTAGGGCAATTAGGCTAAAAGAGAGGGATGCATTTATTATCTGTGATCCCTGGATAATACATCAGTTAATCATATTTTATAAAGTATCTGTTAGCCTTTACTACCTTGGGAAAGTCACATAACTTCTCTGACCCTCTGTTTACTCAACTCTAAAATGAGAATAATTGGGGATAATAATAGCACACATCACATAGGGATGCTGTGAGGACTGCATGAAAGGATGCAGTAGCATGCCTAGCACAGAGGGCGCAGCCAGTCAATACCAGATAAAAATTAACACTTAAACAAACAAATAATACCTCCATCTCTGTTAAAGTGCCTGAAAGTCTTAGCACTTTGTGACTGTTGGCTCTCAGCCCTGGCCAGATAATTAATCACAGTACAGTGAGCTCTCGATTATCTGCACTAGTGAAGGGCAGAGGCATGGATATTACAAAACAAGGGGCAATCTAAAAATCATTTATATGTTTGGCTTTGGAATGAAGTCAGAGAAACCCACATGCACACACACACATACACACATACCTATTTCTCATTTTCTGTTCTGGCAAAGGCTTCCCTGGGGCCTCTGGAGAGTTTTTTAGGGGCAAGAGAGAGGTAGCACTTTGCACTTAACAAAGGAGATACAGATATATAATGCAAAAAAAATTTTAAACTATATACCACATTCAAAAAACACTGTCATTAATTTTTATTTATTTTTTTGAGATAGTCTCACTCTGTTGCTGAGGCTAGAGTGCCATGGCATCATAACTTACAGCAACCTCAAACTCCTAGGCTCACGTGATCCTTTTGCCTCAGCCTCCAGAGTAGTTGGAACTACAGGCTGCCACCACAACTCCTGGCTAGATTTTCTATTCTTAGTACATCTGGGGTCTCACTCTGCTCAGGCTGGTCTTGAACTCCTGAGCTCAAGCAATCTACCTGTCTCAGCCTTCTGAAGCGCTAGGAATCATTAATGCCATTAATAATAGTTTGCCTGCAGATTTTTGACAGGTAACAAAAGGAATAAATCAGCGTACGGGAGGCAGGTTGTTTTCAGCTCCCTTTTAACTAACTACATACTTGTCTGCTGCTCTACACCACTCAGCCAAAGAGAGTGTTGAGCAGACTGAAGATACAGTGTGTTTCATTTTTATATTACTCTAAACCATTTAACTAATACAGTGCTTGGCATAGAATGGGAGTGGGCATGGAAAGTGAATTAATGTATTTTAGGGAGACTTCTGTTTGGAGTGAGTGTTACATTTGGACTCAATATAGATAGGGTCCTCTACAAGGCTGGAGAGCTCTTGAAAGTACTTGAGCAGTTCTGACTCATCCAAAGTAGTTTTAGGCTTTTATCTTAAGACCCAGAGCCTTTCTAGAGAGATGACTCTAGTTCTTTATTTGAAATATTAGACAGGAATGGTGAAAGCAGAGAAAGTTTCTGGAGACAAAGAAGGTACCGAGGGAAGATGCACTGGCATTCACAACTGTTACATGTTCAGAGTTTACAAAATTTCCCTGGGTAAATCTCCACATTTCTTTGAAACGTCATTCTCTTTTTTTTTTTTTTTGTGACAGAGCCTCAAGCTGTTCTCCTGGGTAGAGTGCCCTGGCATCACAGCTCACATCAACCTTCAACTCCTGGGCTCAAGAGAATCTCCTGCCTCAGCCTCCCAAGTAGTTGGGACCACAGGCGCCTGCCACAATGCCTGGCTATTTTTTGGTTGTAGCCATCATTGTTGTTTGGCGAGCCCGGGCTGGATTCGAACCCGCCACCTTAGGTGTTTGTGGCTGATGCCTTAGCCACTTGAGCCACAGGCACTGCAGAAACTTCATTCTCTTAAACAACATTTTTTTACTATGTCTTACAGGTCACATATTATGCCAAATACTAGGACAAAAGATATTTGTACATTACATTACAATGACAGGCATGTTTCTCCTCCTAGTCTTGAAGGCAAGAACTGCATCTTGTTCATCTTTGCATTCCTAGTGCTCAGTATGGTACTTGATGGATAGAAAAACAGAAAGATGAATGGATGACAGGGACGTGGCATCATTTCCCCCAGGAGCTCATAGCTTGTTAGTGGAGGCAGCGTATCACTAAGTGTTCTTCGGAAAGTCCTTGTGGGCTGCTGTATCAGGGATTGTGCAAAGAGTCTTCTATTTACTTTGTGAGCTGGGGAAGGTTCACAGAGGAAGAAATGGATGGGATGGGTCTTTTAAAAAGGCTAGGACTCAGCAGGTGAAGAAGGAAGAGGAAGGCACTCTGAGAAGGGATAATCTGTGCAAATGCACAGCATGTTCAGGTGTGATCTGAAGAGAGTATCTTTGTGGAAGAGCAGAAGCAGATGGAACGCAACCCAAGAACCTTTTGTGCCCTCATTGTTACTGATGCATAACCAAGGATTAGTTTATTGAAGTTTGATTGTTGAATCCTTCCTGGATCTCTCCAATGCATGTGTGGCTAACCTAAAAACAGTCGTTATGCCTTTCCTTTGCACTGTCGGACTCAGATAGCTGAGAGTATGCAGTGAGCACACAGACCTGTGGCTGGACACCTCATTCTTCCCGGTGGTGGCTCGTCCGCACCTTGTGCTGAACCCTTTAGGCACCTGTGTCCGTGGCTTTGATAAAGATTATGGGTGTCTTTTGTCTGTATCTTTCAGCCAGCTGCCCATCCATCCATGCCTACGAAAGATAATAGTGCAGATTTCCTATTTTTTTTCTTCCTTTGTGCATGTTTATAAGTCCGTAGGAAAGACAATGACTTGGAGTCTCCTCAAACATGACTTGTGCTGGCTGGTGTCACCTATAGGGGTTCAACTGCTTCATTTTCTTTTCCTTCCTTCCCTCCCCTTCTCTCTCTGAATAAAGATGTTGAGGTGCTTCTATCAAGATCCCTGGAGCTGATGCTCGATAACAACTTTTCATCCAGAGAAGCCATCTTCAGTGGCAACAGCCCAGGGTAGGGGAGAGGAAGAGGCCGAGAAAGAAGTTACCCCTTCTCTTTATCAGAGACCTGTGTGAAATCTAATGCATCTCCTTGGGTCAGGAGGCTTCCTTAATATCCGCCCCAACACTAAATATTTAGCTCTGGGCACAGAGAGGCAGGGGAGGGAGAGAGCGGAGAAGCACATGGCTCTGTATTGCCGTGTTTGCCTCCCACAATAAGAGGGATAGGAATAGAAAAGACTCAGGCACAACATAAATATTTCCTATTATGGAGAAACTAAAGTCACAATGGAATCTGTCATGCTTGTGATATGAGAGATGGACAATATTTCGGGGCTGCTGCCATGCTGGCACCTGAATGGAGTTTATATTTTGTTTATGGAGCTGAATCCGAAGCCTTTTATTTTTTTGGCCCAGCCTGTGTAATTCTTCTTCATGGGAGCTCGAAATGGCTGCGGAGCAGCTCAATATTCCATTTATTTTATTTATAAAAGAAATTCAAAGGCTGAAAAGATGAAGTAATTGACTTACTGGGATGACAGTTAAACCCACTAAATTTAATCTTATCCTCTCAAGTACAACATATCGCGCTTACAAATTATCGCCAGCCACCAGGCAGCCCCGCGCTCCTCACCTAATGCAAATGGAATGGAGGCCTCTGTTATTGTATTATCTGACTTTACTATCAGCATTAATCCGGCTTAGCTCACTTAATGATGCCACTTGTGGCACTCCGAAGGCAGCGGAGAAGTCTATAAACTACTTCCATTAAAATGCAAATCGGGCCCGCCGAGAAAATAAGTGACACAAAAAGTGGGCGAGTCGGGCCGCGCGGTGGCCGCCCGCGATCGCGGCTGATGACTGATGCCCCGATTACCGCGCGCGGCCGGGGAGCCCGCGCCCCGCGCGCCGCGCCACAAAAGTGCCCCGACAAGCAGGCCCGTTTAATTTTTGAAGAGATTTATATTTTTTTGTTGTCAGGAAATGAACAAATACTTATCAATGTAAAAACTGCTATCTCCGATCTCCCCGCCAGGTTTTTCATACTGATATTATTTGCACCCCATAACACAGGAAATGAAAATCTTCTCTGCCTTTCACGTCGCCACTGTCTCTCCAAATCCTCTGCGGACAGATTTACCACCCGCCCCTCCAACCCCCTCCCAGGCTCCCTCGTTGGTAAACTGGAAAGAAAACTTTCCTGGACTAAGGATGGAGAAATTCCAAGGCTTGGAATTTTCTGGGCTGCCTTCGGTTTGGGGCAGAGCCCCCTTTTGGCAGTGGAGGGAGGGGGGCTGGGCTGGGGGAGCATGGAGGAGGGGGCTGGGAATACTGGCACTCAACGGTAACATCTGTTTTACTTAAGCAGCCTGATTTCGGTTTAGGATGAAAAAGTATTCCCTTTCAGCATGAGGGATCATGGGCTCTGGGGCTTGTATTGATTCAGAACAAGGCCTAATAAAACACTAGCAGGTGATTCAGTTTCATATTTTGATTCCTTTGTTTAAACAGTCTCTCTCAGGTTCTCCTGTGTCAGCTCAGGGATCCTCGAGTCTCCCCTTTGATGTCGGAGGGAGGGAGCAGGCCGGCGGGGCTCCCTGGGCTCCCCAGTGGGTGCCCTTCAGCTCTGAGGGCAAAGTATTTCTCAGGGTCCTGCAGCAGCGTGAGCCCAGCCTCTGCGGTCAGGCTCTCCAATCCTGCGAGGATTTATGGTGCTCACAGAGGGATCGATACTACATTTTAAATATTACAATACCTTTTATCGAGACAATATTACAACAAAAACATTTTACCCTGCCATGGGAACTAGTTAAAATTGATTTTGGCCATCTCACCGTTTGCTTCTCTGGCTCTCTGTGGTTACCACTTCTGAGAACAAGCTGGGTGTGCTCCCCTGTCAGGCTGATCCTGACCACCAAGGCTTGGGAGCTAAAGAGTGGGGTGATGCCCTAAGTGGGAGCTGTAGGACACCTGGGGAGGGCCTATGGAAAGTGGCTTCTGCCCAAGTGGCCTTTTGTTATGAGTCCTGCTGACTCTTTCCTGGGTCAGGGGACAGTGATGTAAGTGGAAGGAAGACAGTCTGTGTGGAGGGGGCCACAGCCATCCTCTACCAGTCCTCTGTGCACATCTGATGTGCATTTTTCACATTGCCTTATAATTCCTTCTGCCTGTGTCCACTTCCCTCCTTCACTGGACTGCAGGGAGCTGCATCCTGTTTATTTTCCTACAGGTGGTGCCTAGAATGGGTTCTGGCCACTGCCAGGGTAGATGTGTAGTGTGTGCTTAATGAAGGTTTGTTAAATGACTAAAAGAATGAAAGATGTGCTATGGTGCTATGGCCTGAATGTTTGTATATCCTTCAAATTCATATGTTGAAACATAATCTCCAGTGTGATGGTGTTTACAGATGGGGCCCTTGGGAGATGATGAGGTTATGAAGGTGGAGCCTCGTTAAAGGGGAGTGCCCTTATAAAAGTAATCCCACAGAACTCCCTGCTCTCTTTTACCATGTAAAGACATGGCAAGAAAAATGAGAAAACTGGCCCTCTCCAGACATTGAATCCAGCACCACTTTTTTTTTTTTTTTTTTTTTTTTTTTTTTTGAGGCAGAGTATTACTCTGTTGGTGTGGGTAGAGTACAGTGGTATCACAGTTCACAGCAATCTCAAATTCTTGGACTCAAGTGATCCTCTTGCCTCAGTCTCTCAAGTAGCTGGGACTACACATGCCCACCACAAAGTTCGGCTAGTTTTTCTGTTTTTAGTAGAGACAGGGTCCTACTCTTGCTCAGGCTGGTCTCGAAGTCCTGAACTCAGGAAATCTACCCTCCTCAGCTTCCCGGAGTGCTAGGATTGCAGGCATGAGCCACCACACCTGGCTAATCTGCCAGCATTTTAATCTTATACCTTCCAGCCCCTAGAAACATAAGAAATAAATTCATTTTTTATAAGCCACCCAGCCTATAGTGTTCTGTTACAGCTGCCTAAATGGACTGATAGCTCCTGTCCGGGCAGAAGCTCAAAAATTGCCAATGAATGGATGATGCACATCAATGCACTGCCCTCACACAGAGAGAGAGCCCTTCATGCTCTCTTGATGGATGCACTTGAACTTGGCTAGCCTTGAGTGATACAGGTATGAAGTCATATCTGAATTCGTACCCTGGCATCTGCATACATTTTTTTCTTTTTCTTAAAACATTGGCATATATCTTCTGTAAATGGTTGCTGTGTAATAGAATTGAATATAGCCAAGTTTCATAATGTTTATCTGCTCATTCACTATTCCATGGATATTTAGCATGTGCTCCCCGTGTGCCATGCACTGACAAGACAGACAAGGCGAAGGGACCTAGGGGAGTTTCTACACCAGTGGGAGAGGCATAGAAAATGAGGAAATAAGCAAATAAAGACTGTAATTGCAAATTGGACAAATTGCTATTAAGGAAATTGGAGAGGGTGATGTGAGTGGAAATGTTCCACACACAAAAAAATATATAACTTCTGGGTACTTGACCTTCTGAACAAGTATAAGAATAACCATTGTGTGTGTGATACCCAGACAGCACCTAGAAGAGGGGGAATCCAGTTAAATATTGCTGTGTAACAAAACACCCCAGAACTTCGTGACTTGAAATAACAAGCTCATTTGTTTTATTCATGAACCAGCAATTTGGGTAGGGCTCCAAGGTAACAACTCATCACTGCTCCGCTGGCATCAGCTGAGGCTGATGAAAGGCTGAAGCTAGGGTCATCTGCAGGCTCTCTCAATGACATGTCTGAAAGTTGTTACAGCTATCATGTAGAACCTCAGCGTGGGCTGGCCTGGGACACATGGCTTTTCCAAAGTGCTCCCTGGCTTCCTCAGGGCCTGGACTTGGGTTCCAAGAACAGCCAGCCCAAGAGTAAGAGAAGCAGATGGAAGCTATATTGCTTTTTTTGCCCTAGCCTCTGAAGTCCTACAATGTCACTTTTGCCACAGTCTGTTCTTTGGAGGTTAGTCCCTGAGGTGGGCCATGTTAAGGAAGAAAGAGACTTCTGTCTTTCCAGAAGTCCCACCTGCTTCCCTCTCCCTGTGGTCTCTCTCCGATCTGGTCACCCTGTCATGGACACTGGACTAACTGTGCCATGATTGTTTTCATTTTGTCCTTTTCTCCTTTTATGAACCTCAGTTGTCTGCTAAAAAAAGCCCAGGCGCCTTGTCCAGATGTTCAAAGTTCTTGCATATCTGATCTCAGTATCCTCTCCTACTTTGTGTTTAAACCAATGCAGAAAAGCTGAATTTAAAGACAAGATCACTCCAGCCTGGTTGGCCCAGTAATTTATACCCAAATAACCCACAGTGTGTGTTTCTTTGTCTGTTACAATCTCCATCAGATTGCTCCCCAACATGCAAATTCTATTTGTTCTTCAAATCTCAGCCCAAGCCTGCCTCTTACATGAAGTCTTCCCTGACCAAAGCTCATTAAGAATAATAGTAATCACCAGAGTTTTTTGAATACCCACTGTATGCCAGCAATTTCACTAAAGGCTTTGCATTCATTTCTGTTAATTCTCACAACAACTTTGCAAGTTACTATTTGCCCATTGAATAGATGAGGAAACCAAGGCAAAGATATTTTCTTTAGGTTATCCAACTAGTATGAAGTGTATTTGGGATCATAATGTGCCAATCTATCCTGTTCCAAGCTCTTTCTACTATGATAGCTACAAATACCAACACAGTCTCTACAAGGGAGAAAGTGATAAGTAGTTAAGTCACAAGGAAAAGCCCCAGGTTGACTCTTGCTTTTAGCTAATTGGGAACTTTAATATCAGTGACTTGGTGTTACCAGAGCAATTAAACAGACCTGTTCCAAGTTGAAAGTTTTTGTTTCTGTTAACTGCATCATACTCAAGGTGGCTATGCTCTGAGGAATTTTCCTGATTTTCTTAGGACTTCCAGAGATCAGCTGGCAAATAACACCTTCAGCCCTGAGCGTGCCAAATGGTAGAGAGAGCAATGGGCTCAGAGTTAGGCAGCCTGGTTGTTTGGTTTACCTTGGCAAGTTTATTTATTTTTCTGAAATAAATTTTGTCGGGGTAGATAAAGAAGTCCTCCCTTTCTTGAATGCATGGCCCTTACAATGTGTCTTTGCTGCTTCTCCCAAGAAAAAGAGGCTCTGGTGGGGACTGGCCTTGGCTTTGCCCAATTGAATGGGAAGGAGCTATATGCCGAGGGTTCCGAAAATGGGGGCTTTCCAGCTTCCAGTTCACCCTCTTGTGACTCTACTCCAAGAAGTCATGGAAGAAGCTGAGATGAAGACCCAGCAAAGAGGCCCAGCCACCCTCCCTCCACCCCACAACTGCCCCATTGAACACTGCTATGCCGTGAGAACTGACCCGCTTCTCCGTTCTTGGAAAGGTCTTAAGCCACTAGATTTTCATGTGGCTTGTAACTAACGGGTGAGATTCCACTGGGGAAAGGAAACTGGAAGGTCATTTGGAATATAGGTATTCCCAGGAAAGGGACTTTGCCTATAGGAATTGAATGGAATGGGATAAGAGAGAAGGTCATTATCTCCAAGAAGTCAATCAAATTGAAAGAAAATAGGCACATGAAAGATGCTCAGGTCCAGAGTTAGTATTCAAATACTGACTAAAATGAGAATCACAGAATCAGAAATTTCAGGCCTGGGCGGGCCTTCCAGAACTAAGTGGCCTGGGGATGACAATAGGTTTCAGCATTTGCCAACCCCAATTGATTGGTAATGGCTGCCTGGAGTGCTGTGCTGAGAATTCTGAGGCTTTGTCTATTTTCAACAGAAAAGAGGGCTGTGATCGATTAGTAATGTCTGCAGGCAGGTCTCACTTCAATTACTTGAATGTGCTGTGCTCTTTCCGGTCTCAGCACCTTTCCTCCTGCTGCACACTCTATTTGGAATACTTCCCCCCACCCAGCACTGATTTTCTTGTTAGCTTATTTTTCAAATTTCAACTTCAATGTCACTTCTTTGGAGAGGGCTTCTCTGCCTAAAATTCCTCCTATTCATGTCTCTTGGTTACATATGTTGTCATTTTGTCATTATGTATTTGAGTGTGAATGTGCTTTTAATTACTCTTTACCACAACACATTCATATAACAGCAAGCTTCCTTAGGGCAAGGCAATGTCTATTTTTCCCCAGCTGTTTACCTAGTACAGTGCTAGGGCAAAGTTGGTGTTCAATAATGTTGAATGAATGATTGAGAGAGAGCATGGATGCAAAATTTGGCCACCCTGAAATAATCCAATTTCCTCCTCTAACCTGGAGTGCTTAGGTCACATGCCTGAGATACACAGTCTGTCCAGCTACAAACTCCTAGTCCAGTGCTCTTTCTGAAACATCAGTTCTACGGTGCACAGAGATGCGTCTTAGAGACCAGGGGCTTAAGGAAGAAAGATGCTGATACTGCGTGGGGTGAGGGGAAGGGTCCATAAAAAGGAGAGGAGGGCAACCCTGGGATTGGAAAGGGCTTGTATTAGCAGAGGAAGGGGAGAAAAAGCAGAGTGGAGCCTGAGCAGGGGCCAGCTCACCTTTCGCACAGTTTGAAGGGGTTTTTATTATCCTTTACCAGTAGGGTTGACTGTGGAAGTGGTGGTTTCTAAAAAGTCATCCCTTCTGCAGAAGGACTGATTTTTGGACTCAGAGGAAATCTAGGAGTAACTCCCTTAATTGGCCACCAGCCGGGGCCAAAATAGAACTTAGTGTTCTATTGTTTCCCAGGAAAGGCAGCCTTGAAGAATTTCAGGGGTTGGGCAGGGGGTTTACTGTCATTACGCAGTTTTATTTCTGGCCTGCTCTTTCCCACCAGCTGTCTCCCAAAATGGCTGTACTCTCGTCAGGGCCACGAAGATTTCTTTCCCACACTGAGAGACTGAGGTTGTGCTAGAGCAGCCAGCCAATTCAAACACACTATGAACCTACTGATGGGGAAAAACAATGATGTTCGCTCATGTTTACTTACAAACTTTGTCACTTTAAGCTGATGTTTGGCTGCGCTGTGGTAGGTGTTTTTGACGGTACTAAGTTGTGGGTATGCAAGGGGTGTTCTGTCTTGGACTTTGTCTCTGACCCCGCAACACAAATGGAATGTTCAGGAGTTAAATGGATGTGTGGTTGCAGCACCCCACATCCCAGGGGGTAATATAGTAAATGTAAGAAGATATTTGCATGGCTCCAAATGCCTTTTGGGCATTAATATTTTGAAAAGAAGATAAATTGAATGTGAAAAATAAGGACGTGCAAAGATATTTTGTCTCACTGTCAAAGGCAGAAGCAATAAAAACAGTCATGTGTCCAAGGCAATCACTCTGTTTGATGTGGGAAACCTTCTGTGTTGCCACAGAACTTCCATGGACGGCAGACGCATGTCACTCTTTGCAAAGCCTTTTCTTATTAGGGATGACCAGTGTTTTCCTGCAGTGAGTGACATGCTCACGGGGAGACTTGGGGCACAGCGAAGGAAGGCCCTTCCCCTTAAGTGTGCATTGAGCAAGAAAGCACATTTGGCAAATTTCTGTGACAGTTGGAGTGACGACAATCATTTGTGGGTTTTGAATAGTGGTAAGACACATTAAAGTAATTTTAGTCTTTCCTAGGTTTAAAACCTTTTATTCTCTCTTTATGATAAATGTTCTCTCCCCAGCTTTATCCTTCAAGACAGAGGCAGGCAAATTTTTTCTGTAAAAGGCCAGATTGTAAATATTTTAGGCTTTTTTGGCTACAAGATCTTTATTCTCACTCTTCTACAGTAGTTTGAAAGCAGTCCTAGACAATGTGTAGATAGATGAGTGTGGCTGTGCTCTCATAAAACACAATTTACAAAAACAGACAGAGGTCTGGATTTGGTCTATGGATTGTAGTTTTCCAGTGCCTGCTTCAGGAGACTAGCATCAGCGCCTTTTTTTCTCCCATGAAGGATGAAAACTTCACTCATCAATTCCCAAAGATCGCTTCTTGCCTCCAAACCTGTAATTAATATAAGCAGCAAAGTATAGCTGAATTTCTATGAATTTAAAGCTGCTAAAACAAAAGACTAAGTACATTGTGCCTTTGGGATGAAGGAAGAGTATCTAATCTAAGAAACTGTTAAAAAATTAAAACAATGTATAATTTCCAAATTCTACTTCTTTGCAGCAGTCCTCCTGCAAGTGAAATTTTCAAGTAGAATAGCTATTATTTCTCACTGATGAACCACAAATGGGCTGGAGATATTTGCATACCTTTTTATACACAATATACACCAGTACTCTAACCTCTGATTCTTCTTACCAAATTCCATTTAATTTGTCATTAATTAGTAAATTGTTATGTGAGACGCTGCAAGGCATCTTGGGTGAACAGCCGAGTGATGATTATTCTTTGCGTAGCTATCTGAAATTGTTACTACTGAGCAATTTCCATGAAAATAGCAGGGTCTTTGGAGCTGTTCCTTTTAAATAAGAATAAAATGAACCAAAAGGGGAGAACAAATAAAGGCAATAATAAATCAAGGACAAAAGACAAGAGACTATTCCCCCAAAAAGTATATAGGAAGAAACCATATTAGCTTCTTTTTGCAAAGAGTAGGTGCTTCTTCAGCTTTCCTTTGAAGATACAATAAAAACAAAACAAAGTTAAAGCAAGTCTAAAAGTAAACGTTCTGCATCCCGGGAAGTAATCCCAAAGCCTATAAGGCAGTAGGAGGATCTTGGCCAACTGTAGGAAAGTTCCTTCCCTCTTTTTTCTGGCACCCCAAAAATATATTTACATTTTTTTTGTCAATTGCAGAGTCATTGCTTTGAGCAATTTTCACTGTCTCCTCATCTTTTCTCACTTTTCCCCCCACTTTCTTGCTTTTGCTTTCAACTTTTCTTGTTCTCTCCCTTTCTTTCTTTCACTTAAAGCCAGGCCGAATGGCACCTTCCTGATCGGAGGGGTTTAGCCTTCATATTGTTTTTAGTGTTTAATTTCTGCTTACTGTCACCTCCGGAACCAAGTCCAAATGAAAGGCAAGCCTCTTTGACCCTCTGCCCTCCCTTTCCTGGCTTCTCTCCTCCTGGGTTTCTATGGTTGATTGAACGGTGTGTTAGGTTCACTGAACTTGGTCTTGGCTTCGATTCCAAGCTGAGACAAAGTCTGCTTCCAGGCCAATTTCCATATGAAAGCAGCGGAGCTCTCTTTTCCCATTTTGGAATTCCAGGCAGCACCCTGGCCTCTGAATTCTCAGACTAAAAGTTGTTATCCAACTTCCCCCACCCCCACATCCCAACCCACCCTAATTTCCTCCTATTCTGCTTTCTCTGGCCCCTGGATTTCTAGCCCTCTCAGTATACTATTTTGTCCCTGGAGAGTGGCTGTGAGCTCAATTCATGACCAACTCACTTTGTGTTTTTCTGAGGCCAATGTGTAAGAGAGGGATTTGTTCATTAGGGTTTGAGATGGGTAGTGAGAAGTGTGGCTCTCAAACCATAACAAATACATCTCCACATGTAGGATAGAGAGAAAATTCAATGCCCATTAGGGTTGAATTTAAGAAAATCAGAATTCCCATCGCCAACTATTTAGGAACAAATATAGCCTCATTAAAAAAATGTATCCCACTGTCTATAAATCAGATTTGGAATCTTAGGTAAACTGCCTCCAAAATTTCTGCTTTGCTTTAAGATGTGGTTTTGCCAAACAGGAAAATGACAACAAAAAAGATGTTGCTCCTTTCCATTACATTTCTTGTGTAAGCAAACGGCCTGTTTGGACCCTTAAAATTGCCATTAGCAAAAATAACATCCCCAAGCTGGAAAAAACTCAGGATGCCTGTCTCTGTTCTAAAGCCACAGAGATGTGTGTGGGTTGATAAATCAGAGCATTGCCATCAGATTCTCCTCCACCTCAAATCAAAATGGTTCCAGAACTTGCTGGTAGCCAAATCAGCCTGTGTTTATTTACTGGCTCATGTTAATATCAGTGCCTCCATCACTGCTGGAAGATCTTTCCCAATGTTCAGACCTGGTCACATCTCAGTAATGTTCTGAGTAAGGTTTTGCTTTTTCCTTTTGCTGGGGAGTAAGGTGTAGTGACTTACATGTGCCTTCTGGTGGGAAAAGTACTATTATTGTTTTCATTATGTCTCCTGAAAAATGTCAGTTCTATAGCAGGGTGCAGTTGTTTGGATGACTATAATTTTGACACCATGGAGTTGTCACAGAATCCTTGCCATGGTTGTGAGGACCAACGTATCCTTATGCATAAAGGGTACATGTGTGTGCGCACATGTATACATACTACATATATTTTATGCATGTTCCTGAACACATGAGCAATGTATATGTGTGCATGTGGTATATTTTCACTGTGTGTGTGCACACCGGTACTTGCATACATATATGTGTGTGAGATGCATATACACATGAATTTCCATGTATGTGTGTATCTAAATTTGTGTAAGTAAGTGGGTATGTGTGTCAGGGAGCAGATGAATGTGCAAATCAGTAAGTGGAGGCCTGCCAACAGGAGCGCTAGCAGCCAGAGGCTTTCAAGACCCTTTGTTACCGTTGCATTCCCGGCGGGCTCCAAACCTCAGTCTCTGTGTGGAGGTACAGTATGCTCTTCTGAAAGAAGAAATTATTGAAACACAGAATGTCTGCTGTTGCAAGCCCAAACTGTGCTAAGTTGTGCTAGCCAGGTCCCCGGGAAACGGCCTGGACGTCACTGCAGACACAGACCCTAAGCAGAAACATATGTGTGCGCCTCTGCCTTGGAATCCAATGGCCGTTAAGGAAATGGATCTCTGTTGAAGAGTGAAGGGAGAAAAACTGAATCAGCCCCACCATTTGCAACCAAGGTGCCTGGTGTCATTTATTATGCTGACCAGGTACCCTCCCCATGGATTGTAATAAAATAATCTCCCCTGGTTTTATCTGCACTTTATTGTCCTGAATCTGGCCTTTGTAATGAATTCATACATAGATGGGTGACAATAAGGAAGAAGAGTTTTAGTAGTTTGACAGCATTAATATTGATCACAGAATAGATTAAGAGACAGCTAGGAGGAATTTCTTTAAGGGATCAAAATCTCCCTTTCTCCCCAAGTCCCCAAGACAGCCGACAGCAGTAGACTTCAACATTTATCAATGCAACAATTTCAACTCTTGAGTAAAGAGCCTCCCATCTCAGAGATTTTGCATCTAACAAATCACTGTATTTTGTCCTTAAATTTGTCCCATGGCAACATTTTGGCAGGGGAACATTGTGGGATAAGGAGATGAAGAATTTTCAAGAAAAGATTTCCCATCCCCAGCTGCTACACACTGAGCTAGCTGCATTGTCCGGGGAGAGGTGGCGATGATTAATCACGTCCAGGACCCTAGGACCCACTCTGCCCTCCCCCTCTGCCTTCCCCTTCCCTCCCTTTTCATAGGCTTCTTTGACAGTGAGAATGATTTACTGACTAGTTGAGGATAACAGATATCAAGTCTTAGGTCCAATCTAGTTTACTGTCTTTTAATTTAACAGGTCTGGTCTTGCCTTGGGCCCTTTGCCTTTTTCATGGCCTTGATGTTGAACAGTTTGTCTCTGCTCCCAGATCTTTGCTTGCCTGGGTCCCTGACCCCTTAACTTATTCTGTAGCCTTGCTGAGACCTAGTTCATGGATGTGTTTCCCCTGTGTGGACTGCTGACTTCCCCTTCCTGCCGAAATCCTTCTTTGCTCTTCTGGCTGTTATGTTTGAGGCTTTCTGGGAAAGTACTTTGCATTGTCACAATAGGCATCCCTGGTGGGTTCTCCGTAGTTCCAGGGATGGAACCCCAAGTCCTAGTCAGCTGTAGTATGTTCTCAGGACCACTACAGGAATGAGATTTCATAGAAAATAAAGAGGAAGAGGACTGTGGTTTATTAAGCATCTACCCCATGCCACGCACTGTGCCAAGGAGCTTTACATATGTTTCTTAATACTCATAACAAGAATGTATTGTAATTCCCAGTGAACAGATTCAGCAGAAGCTGACGCTAAGGGAGTTGACAGACCTTGTTCAAGGTCATTCAGCACAGCCAGCGAGTGGAATAGCAGGAGTTAAGCCTACATCTATCCTCTTCTGTTATCTTGTTCTTTCCAATAATTATAATGTTAATCATGTCACTATTTTTTTTTTTTTTGAGACACAGTCTCACTTTGTTGCCCTTGGTAGAATGCTGTGGCATCACAGCTCACAGCTACCTCAAACTCTTGGGCTCAGGTGCTTCTCTTGCCTCAGTCTCCCAAGTAGCTGGGACTACAGGTGCCTGTCACAATGCCCAGGTAATTTTAGAGATGAGGTCGCACTCTGGCTCAGACTGGTCTTGAACTGGTGAGCTCAGGCAATCCACCTGCCTTGCCCTCCCAGAGTGTTAGGATTACAGGCATGAGCCACTGCCCCCAGCCTTAATGACAGTATTTCTTGAGCATATCTGCCAGGCTTTGTGCCAAGCCAATTGCCTATATTAGTTTCTTTCATTTAAAAAATTAAAAGTAATTCACATTTTAAAAGTGTATAATTCAGTATACTTTTTAGGATATTGTACAACTATAACTACTCTTTCTGTTCTAGAACATTTGTATTACATCATAAAAAACTACATACTCGTTACTGTCACTTCCCATTTCCCCTTCTCCCCGTCCCTGATAACCACTCATCTGCTTTCTGCCTCTATGGCTGTGTTTATTCAGGAAATTTCACACAATATGTATTCTTTTGTGTCTGGAGTCGCCCACGTAGCATGTTTTCAAGGTTCATCCATGTTGTAACATGTATCAATAAATACTTCATTTCTTATGGCTGAATAATATTCCATTGTAAGGGTAGAGCAGATTTGGCTTATTTTGGTTAAACCTTGCCACTATCCCACGAGGTAGGTGCACCTGTTATTATCTCCATAGGTAAACGGAGCCAAATACAATCATTGTGCGTTGTTTTTCAGTTTAAGTTGCTTCACAGCAGATGAGCCAGGTGAGTAACTGACACATATCACATGAGGCTTTCACCCAGGCTGTGCTCAGAAGCCCTTCTGTGCTAGTCTCCACTTCAAGACTTTGCCCCAGCATCTCCCTCTGGGTGTTTTCCTGATGCCCCGAAGCCTCAGCCGCCAGTGGCAGCAGGCCCTGGACCTATGGTCTGGCAGGGGAGGTCAATGAGGAGAAGCAGTGTTTTGCTTTTTTTTAAAGCAGAGTCTTACTTTGTCACCCTTGGTATTGTGGTGTCAGAGCTCACAGCAACCTCAAACTCTTGTGCTTAAGCGATTCTCTTGCCCCAGCCTCCCAAGTAGCTGGGACTACAGGTGCCCACTACAACCTCCCACTATTTCCACTATTTTTTTTTTATTGTTGTTGTTGAGTTGTCATTGTTGTTTAGCAGACCTGGGCCAAGTTCAAATCCAGCAGGCCTGATGTGTGTGGCCAGAGCCCTAACTACTGAGCTATGGGTGTCAAGCCTAGAAGCAGCATTTTCTGTTGAGGCACCTGGTGCTGTTTCCCAGTGGCACAGCCTCTGTCAGAGCAAGGGAGTTACCATTTTCTCTTTCCCAGCAGGAATTTCCAAGACCTAGTGGTTTATAGAGAATAAAAGGATAAGAACTAAAGAATAGATGATACGTTACAGCAGTAAGTGGATGGCTTTCTTAATCAATAAAATCATACTTCATGTCAACTTGTACTGCTTCAGTCTATTTTTATGATAATGAAATCTGGCAGAGCCTGTATTATAAGGCACAGCTCCTCCCCTTCTGGGCGTGGGGGCTAGACCACACCCAGGAAGCCTGCTGGCCATTGCTGGTGCTGTGTGCTCTGTCACACAATGCTGTTGGTTGTGGATGTGCTGGAGGAGTCAGGGGGAAGGAGGATCAAGGTGGATGGGAGTCCTGAGAGTCCTCCCTAGACTGATGGAGATGAGCCATAGCTGGTAGATATTGAGGCTTTGAAGCAAGACTGGAATTTAATAAAATACCAGAAGAAGATAGAGATGGAGAAAACAGCTCCTGCAGCACCCAGGACTAGGAATGAACTGGGTGTGGCTGGAGAAGAATGAGTAAACAGTTCTGGCTGGAGTTGAAAGGATGTTGGGAGGGGACTGATGAGAGAGGTAGAGATGGGACCAGGCTGGACAATGAGTTTGGATTATATTTAAAAACCCGAGATCAGGCCTGGGGAACTTTGGCAGAGTCAACTTGAGCATGGTACAGTCAGCTGGTAAGGCATGAACCATCAAGCAACTGGGGACAAGTTTTTCTACTTGTTGCTCCTTGAGAAATAATGGCAGAGCCACGGGGCTTGAACCCAGCCAGGGAGGGGCACAGGGTGGCGTGTTCACAGGCAGCTGGAGGCTATTGGAGCAGCATGAAGACAACAAGGGAACCCCTGTGAGGAGCTGCCCTGACGCGGACTGTGCAATGAGGGAAATGAGGAGGATTCCAAATGTGTCTGGGACAGTTGGGCATCCCTACTCTGAGCTGTCCAGTTTGGTGACCAAGTCAGTGATGTGTGTTCAGGGACCCGAATCTGGGATAGACTGTGCCTACCTCTGAACTTAAGAAATGTGTCAGCAGTTCAGCCCCAAATCTGGATGATTCTGAAGGTCTAGTTTGAAAATGTAAGTGAGGAGCCTTTCATTCTGATGTAACTATCTTTTTTTGATTTTCATATACAGAGTACATTAAGTATATTAGCTTTAATATTCATGATATTATAGATAAGGAAATCACTCTAAGAGGTCAAGTGACTTGCTCAATATCAAATAGCTAGCAAGTGGCCAGAATAGAACTTGGTCCCTATGCTCCAGGCATCCAAACTCACACTCCTTTGCTCACCCAGACAGACTTTCAGATACTGTGTTGACATCTGTGTGTATTTTTATCACAATCATTCTGACTTTTGACTTCCTAACCCATATGTGAGGAATATACAAGGTGGTCCTGGTTATGTTTCCTTACTCTGGCCTAAAATGTAGGTGAACAGAAAGCCAGATTAAAAAATTGGAGAGGTACAAAATTCATTTATATCCACGAACTGATACCACAACCACATGTCTGGATTTGTCTGCAATTGCTAGGATTCGTCTTAATATTTAAGAAGTTAATTTTTTTCTTCCTTTTTTTTTTCTTTATTTGCACTTTTTGATTTGAACCCACCACCTCCAGTATATGGGGCCGGCGCCCTACTCCTTTGAGCCACAGGTGCCACCCAAGAAGTTAATTTTCTTATAGGAAGATTTTTATCCTGTAAGCAGAAATCCACACTGATATTTTACAGCTTTCTGTGCACCCTGGCCTCTTAGGTCATAATATCCCCTGAGGGATTAAAAAAATGCATGTGTGTACATATGAGTGTATATGCACAAGTGTGCACATATATGTACACACACGCACCTTTATTATTGGAAGAAAACAAGCATGATGAGGCTATGGGAAGTGGTGTGGCACAGGAAAATTTCTTGCCTCTCTGGTGAAATCCACGTGGAAGCCGGGCTGTAGGGGTGGGGTCTCTCCTCTGACCTTTCCACCAAGACTCTGGCATCAACACTTACATTCCAAGTATCTTCTCTGAGGGCACTGCTTGGGGTATGAGGCTGCTCACATCGGGCCAAGAAATTTCACCCATATGTTTCTGATTCATTTACACTCATAAAAATGTGATTTTAAGAGCAACGTGACACGCAATAAGCTTTCTAGGGCCCTCGCTCCTGCCCTGTGTCTCTGCTCATAGGAGCGGACAGATCTGTTTTGCCAAGAGAAAATGAATTCAGCCTGCAGGGTCCTCAACCCCAGAGGCAGAATCAGCAGCAAGGTGCTCACAGCCTGTCCTCTGCCAGCATAAGACAGCTCCCAACAATGAACCATCAGGCTGAGATTGTGCCTGCGGTCTGGAGGGAGCACTGGTTCAATAACCTGATGATAATGATGGCGTTTTTCCTTGCTAGTTTTATTTTCTCTATTTCTCATCCTTTCCTTTGCTCTCATTACCCTGGGAGCATTGATTCCCCGGCTCTGCTAACGGCTCTAAATACTTTGCAGCCACTGTCGTATCCTTGTTTCTGCAGATTAGCTCATCTCAAGCCACTCCATTCACTTCCTTTGTTTTGTTTTTATTAACTGAGATATTGCAAATTGCCTGGAAATAGTGGAGTTCTGTTTCATTCTCAAGTCCTCATTGTCTTTTAGGCCTTTTGGCTGGAGAACTGTGTATCTTGGCCTCCAATGAGTTTACCTGGCTCTGCCATCAGCCCATACCCTGTCTATTGTTCTTGTCTTTGTTATTTCACTGGCTCTGGCTCTGTTTGGTTTTACTCTTTGCTCTCCTGGAGATGGTCGTGGTGAGTTGTGCTACTATTACAGCGTTATTTTCAATCATAGAAAATAACTGAATACTGCTGTTCCATCTGAAGGAAAAGATAGGAGCAATGGAGACTCACAAATGAGCTGTAAGCAGAGCCAAACACTGTGCACAGGAGGGGCTGAGCTGAGTAGAGAGGCCCAACAAGCACGTGAAACAAACACAGGCAACCTGAGAAACAC
>CAUYQV010072672.1:0-41883 GCA_963574575.1 Galagoides demidoff | reverse complement strand
AGCTCTCTGGTTCTTGAGAGTAACAGTGTCACTGGCTCCTGTTTAACCCAAGGTGGGGGGAAGATGAGACTCAATGCCTCTTGTAAGGAGCATTCTCAGCAGGTGTGTGTTGGTGGGGGTTTCCCATTGCTGGTTTGTGAGATCCTTGCAGCTGTGGACAAATAGGAGCAACCAGAACTTGGCCTGCCAGGGACCTAGAGGCACCAGGCCAGCTCTGAGCTCAGTTTAATTTCACCAGCCATGAATCTTTCTCAATGTCGTCCAACGCATTACAGGCACTTAATGAATATTAAACAATAACAAAAACAAATCATTGTCTTCAACCTGCAGGGTCCCCTTTAGCACCAAAGTCAGAGCCTGGTCGGACACTTTTGGAAGAACACCCCTGCCTACCTCCTTTGTGCCCCAGAACTGCACTCAAGGGTAGAGAGAGATTGCAGGCTGCAGTGGGTACGGGCTGCTGCCTCAGCCACAGTTGTTGGGGTCCCTGCCCCTGCAGAAGTAGGTGGGGGGCACAGGGAGGAAGCAGAAGAGATGTGAGCCCAAGCCACTGCAAACACGACCAGAGCCTCCCTGCCCCGCCAGTAACTCCACCCCCACCGGCCAGAATCCCTCCTCTCTCTCAGCTGTCATCATGACTCAGTTTCCCCACCAGCCAGGATGGCTTGTTCATTTCTCCTCACCTGTCAGTTCTGATCCCTTGGCTGTGAAAACTGCATCAAGAAAGGAGATCAGATCAAGGAAATTGATTTTAGGGAAAAAAGACTGAAAGAAATGAGTGGGGTGGTTTCCTTGGGGCAGGAGGGAAGAATTCCCTAATCCCGGCATGCCTCTTGTGCCTGTTGAGGTCTGGGCCATGCACGCATATTATCTATCAAAACTAAATTGAAAACACATCAAAGGGAGGGCAGAGAAGCCACACAGAAGCGAGATGGGGCAGAGAACCTTGTTCTACTAAAGTCGGCTGTTGCTGGAGAGAGGAGAGTGAATACAAATATTTGCTGAATTTGATTTTCCTCTTCATGGTTAATATGAAAAAAAAAGTCCTCGCTGGGTGACACGTGGTGGCACATGTGTTTTCTTAGATCCCACCCCTTCTAGGTGTAGATTTCTGAGTCACAGAATCTTCAACTCTCACCAGTGAAAGTGTCCCGGCCCTGCCTGGTGTTTCTGTTTCCTCCTCTATGCTCAGGAGAGAGGAGACAGGATAGAGAAAACAGTTCAAGAAAGAAGTGGGTTTTTTTGTTTGTTTGTTTTGGCCGGGGTGGGGCTTGAACCTACCACCTCCAGTATATGGGGCCAGCGCCTTACCCTTGAGCCACAGGCACCACCCAAGAAACAAGATTTTTAAAGAAAGGGTTCAGAAGCAGCGGGAAGCTAGAGAAAGGATGGAAATGGAAGAACAGGTCACAAAGAAGCAGTAAAAGAGAGACACCCCAGCATGAACATCAGGCCACAGCCCCCACTGCCTCCCCAGGCACCATGGCAGGGGCTCATCACCTTCCCTCCTCTGCCTCTGAGTGGTTCCAGCCCCAAACGATTCTCGGCAGGATTGAGATCACTGCTGCTCAGGTCATTTTGTGGGTTCTGTGGTTCTAATGAGGAGCCCAGGGGGACAGGGCTGGGTGAGAACATGGAGATGAGCAGATGGTGTGTCCCATACAAAGCCAGGTGTCCTGAAGCAGCAGCGCCCTCCCAGGGCAGAGGCAGGGATGGCAACTGTGTAATCATCGCCAGTTTAATATATGAACATTTCGGTAGTTTTACTTGTCCTGTGTCTCTCCACGAGACAAGAAGCTCCCTGGGGGACATGGTCTGGTCCATTGCAACTTTCTCCAGCACCCAGCACAGGAAGTGCTCTGTAAATACTTGTTGATGGAGATGAATGGCTCCAGGCATGGGCAGAGTAGAGGGACACCAAGAATGGTTGGTGTCACTCACTGAGGGACCCAGGAGCACCTGTTTTATGGATGCAGGAACGAAGCCTGGATCTAAATTCTGTGTGACCCCCTCAACTAACCTATGAAATCCCTGAAGACAGGGGCCACGTCTCTGACTGCTGCAGGCCCGAAGGGCAGCTAGAGGCTAGGAACAGGAGGCACTGGGCCCTGTCAGCGGAGTCTGCCGGGAGGCGAGCACCAGTGCGTGCTGAGGGGACACCTGCAGGAAGGGATGCTGTAAGCGCCCTCCCCTGAGCTCAAGGAGAGAACTCTGAGAAGGAGCTGAGGTTGGGGCCAGGCCTCCTGAGTAGTCCAAGGGGGTAAGGGGAATTCTGGCCCTCTTGGCCCTGCCATGGTGCCCAAGTATTTCTCTTTATTCAAGCCTTAAGACTGAGGCACTGCAGCAAATGTGCTTTGGGTTGGGAGGGGCTGGGGATGCACACCCAGGCCACCCGGTGAGGACACTGTGGGTTTGGGTGAAGGGAAAAGGGTCCCCTGTGTGAGGGAGCATCTGGGCTCCACTGGGGAGCAGGAGACTGAGAAGGGGAGAAGTTCACAGAGGTCAGGACCTGGGACTTCAAAACTGAGTGGAGTGGGCTCCCGAAACTCAGTGTCTTGGCCCTGTGGTGAGGACAGTGCCTGTTGCTCCTCACCTGGCGGGCAGACTCCATAGTGGAGGGGAGCGGAGATCTTGGGATGCCTGGTGGGCCCTCCAGAGCAGGCCAGCCCATGGACACCCACACCTGGACACCGCAGCTGGGAGCCTGGCAAGGGAGGCCACAGCAGCAGTTTTCTCCCTACTTCACAGACTTGGAAACTGAGGCCCTGGGAGGCGAACTAATCTGCTCAGTGTCCCCTGACTAACAAAGCAGGGCAGAGAACTGAGTGTCCATTCCTAGTCCCGGCCTCCTCCTCATCATCATCATATTGCCTGCCCCGGGGGCTGAGGTGCTGGGCGTGCTCCCTCTCCCCATCTCTTTCTCAACAGGTCCTCAGAGTGCCACCTGCAGCTCCCGCCCAGCTGTCATGTTACCCCGCGTTACCCACAGGATCCAGCCACTTGCCCGTGCATGACAGAGCAGGCCCAGGGCAGCTCGACCCAGCTGAGTCAGGCTCTCAGCCACTCAGAGCCTCTTGAGGGTGCTGTTCCACCTCCCTGAGAGCTGAGGGTTCACTGCCTCGCCCCAGGGGAACTCAAGGCTTGCGGAGATAAATACAGTTTCCCTCACAGCTCCTTTAATCAAGTGGGAGGAACCTGGGGTAAGTTGCAGCCCCAGGAAGCCCCAGCTGG
The DNA here is from genome assembly GCA_963574575.1 of Galagoides demidoff. Classification (NCBI taxonomy): domain Eukaryota; kingdom Metazoa; phylum Chordata; class Mammalia; order Primates; family Galagidae; genus Galagoides; species Galagoides demidoff. The sequence continues at coordinate 38,652 of CAUYQV010072672.1, read as the reverse complement.
AACAAGCAGACAGCGTCTGCCTCTGTCTTGATTACCAAGGCCCCAAAACGGGGCTCCACAAACCAGGGCGTAGGTCCTGCAAACGGTGCTCAGTCAGTCCTAAAGGCAGCTGCCCCATGCCCTACAATCCCTTGACGGGTGAAGGGCCCTTCTGTTTGCGTGAAGGTCACCCTCTCCTTCAGAGACTGCAGTTTGCGATGAGACAGAGAAGCAGGGGGACAGTACTCCCAGCCAGGCAGCCCGATCAGAGCCAGGGGCCACAGCCGGGTCTCCCTCAGCTCCATCAGACCCCAGAGTGATGGGGTCATCTCTGAGCTCATTGTTCCCGGGGCCACACAGACATGTCTCCCAGCTCCCCCAGCTCCCCGAGCAGAAATGACCAGGTCCAGGTCACCTTCCCTCCCCACAGCAGTCAGTCTATGGGCATGTGCAGAGATCTGTTAGAGGGTGATGGAACACTTCAGCTAACAACAAGAAAGGGATAATATATTCCTTGTACTGTATACTAATATTTCTGGAGTTCTCTCCCTGAGCACTATGAAAAGTCCTCTACATTAGTTCCTTTAGTCCTGAAGACACTGCATTGACATGGGTCCCACTACTATCCACATATTGGTATGAACAAAAAATCCACAGGACAAGCCTGGGCCCGATTCAAACCCAGACAGCCTCACCCCAAGCCCATAGTCTCAGCCAACTGTACGGCACACTTTTCCCTACAAAAAAAAAAACAAAACAAACAGAAAACAAAGCAGAAGGCACCTGAACTCCTGAGGCCGGGAGTTTAAGACCAGCCTGAGCTCTGGGGAGACCCCCTTCTCTAGAAAAAAACAGAAAACTTAGCCAGGTGTAGGGCCTTGTACTAGCAGCCCCAGCTGCCTGGAACTACCTGGATCCTCAGCCTCTGAGGCAGGAGGACACTTGAGCCCAGGAGTTTGATGTTGCAGTGAGCTATGATGACAACACTGAACTCTAAGCTGGGCAACAGGGCAAGACCCTGTCTCAAAAAATAAATTAAAAAACTAAAAACAGATTCCCAGGGATATGTCTTTTTCCAAAAATAATCATAACTCTGTTTCATCTTAACTTACCTGGCACACAATAGGTGTTCTATGATTGTATATAAAAGATTAAATTAATAAATGAATGACGCAAATGTCAGCAAGAAACCCATGTTGAAGGGAGAAAGAAACTATGTACAGACTGTAACGAAACATTAGCAGGGATGTCCCCACCCCCTTTCATGGTGCGTGTGTGCCTCACGCACTCACGCACACACCACACACATCTACAATCTGAAAGGAGAGGACGTGAATATTAATTACTTATACAAAAAATATTAAGGGCTCTTCCATGTGCTTGAACACTGTTTGCTTCTGCAAATCTTGCTAATACCACTTCCTGGTATGATGGCATCAAGTTGGGGGAGAAATGTAGGAGACAGCCCAGAGCGTGCACCTGGGCGTCGGTGGGGTCTGTCCTGGGCGCGGTCCTTTCCACCTAACCCTGGGAGCTTGGTGAGGCTATGGGTGTTTGGAACCACAGCTCACACGTGCATCGTGGGGTACACAGCTGAGACCCGCGGGTACAGGCTCCTTCGGGTCTTAGGTGCCAGCCATGATGTCTCTGTGTGCGCGTTTGCGTGTGGTGCCTGCACATTCCAAAGGGTCCAAATTAGTCTGAAATTTAAATATTTTTTCTCATCATCATGGTAAATACAGCCATGCACGTCAGAAACGGATGTCCAAATACCGAGCTCAAAAATAGACCCTTGACCCAAAGACATAATCTCCTCCAAAATGTACACGAACACTTAAACCATTATTTTCTTTAAGAAATAATGCGTTTTAAAAATGAGGACAAGTAATATAGAAAAGAAAATTCAGATAGAGATGGGGGAAAACACGATCATTTCGCGACCCCCAAAGGAGGCTGTCTACAGGACAGAGCCCAGCTCGCGGGGCCATCGCCTGGGGTGGATTTGACTCTGGCCACTCAGCGCTGCTTGGAAGAGGCCCTTCTATTTCTTCAGCGTCCAGCATGCCCTCTCCTCGCTACCTCCCAACACTGGCACTGAGAGTTTGCTGAGTCCACGTCGCTCAGCAAACTCTTGCCTGCTGCTCCATTTTGCTGGTCGCGCGGAGCTGAGCTTCCAGTCCGGAGACTGACAGCGGCAAGAAACTGAAGTCGCTCCGCCACCCTGTGGCCAGAGGGAGAACTGCATCCTCCAGGCGGGACACTAACCCAGCTCGCAACAATGAGCTCCCCAGCTGCGCACGGTTTTTTAATCCGAGCACCTCACAAAGGCTTGACAATAGTTATTAATTGGATTGGAAATTGCTTGCTTTTATACAATTACACCAATGTTCTTGCGTTTAAAGGGACCGATTCATCTGTTTCTGGATGCTTTGTTCTACAAAACAGTGTAGTTAGAAGCCACCCCCACATCCAGTTCATCTTCCTGCCTCCAGGGAAGGATGCCCTTCAACCCCACCCAGGCAACAAACATCACCTGCATTTGATGGGAGTCTGGAGGGAGCACCACAATCTCCTGATAACACACACGCATGTGTCTGAAGGTCAGGGAGCCAGGGGCTCTCTCTGAAATCAAACCCAAATTTCTACTGCTAAAAATATAAACAAGAGCAATCCCGGTTGAATCCAATGATGTGAGTTCTAGTCCTGATCTCAGCACTTCCTCGCTCTGGGCCTTACTGTTCTCATCTGTGAGGCGGGAGAAATGAGGGTCATTACTCCCACCTCTGCCTTATGGCTGCTCAAGGTCAACACGTGTGCAAAAGTACATTGTAAAGCTTTTGAAGTCCACTGGAAATGCTGCCCCAGGTTATTCTCATCAGATGTCCCAAAGTGTCAGAAGAAATTTATACAAGGATAGGTTGCTCAAAATTAGCTCCTCAAACATGGAGCCAGGAGGAAACAGAGAGGGGGACAGGAACGGGTTAGAAGACATATCCTAACCATCTGCTCAGTGTGGGGGTCACAGAGCAAGCTGAGAGGGGCGCCACTCCCCACACGGAAAGCCAGGGACGGGCTTGCTAGAACTCTGAGTTAGAACTCTAGCTAGTGCCAGTGCAGAGGTGACTGTGGCAGGGGGCAGGGACACCCCGGGGCTCTGGGACACAGAGTGTGCCCTGAGCGCAGATGCCATCTGTTCTGGATTTTCTGGAGTTCTGGTTTCAAATATTCCAGTCTACTGCTCCCATAAGGACACATGTGCATAACAGGTTCTGACAATTGGGGTTCAGGAAATATAATCCCCAGAGCCCGGGGACCATCATTATTCATTCCTGCAGTGTCCTTTTGAATCTAAAAGACATAAAAGATGGAACATGAAAAACCCTCCTTAGGGTTTCTGAAAGCCCAGTGCTGAAGTGTAGAGGTCTCACAGTCCCAGCCCTCTTTGAGGAGTCGGAGGGCCACCTCTTGAAGGAGCCCTGAGCCCCAGGTCGGACCCTGAATCATCTTGAGTCTGCGGTTGGCCAGAACTGAGCCCTGGGACGCCACTGGAGAGCCCTAACTGGATCAGAGAAGGAGCCTACCTGGAGCACGGGCACTGCTGGTGGCTGCCCGCCCTCTAGTGGAAGACCCGGAAAACAGGGCCTGGAGGATGCAAAATGAAACCTAACCGGGCCAAGCCGAGGGAGTTTTTCTCCTGGGTTTTCTTCCCCGCGCTGCGGGCTGCCAGCACATATCTGCTTCCACGTTGACTGGAGGGCAGACTTCGGTGCCTCCTATGATCCAGTCGAGGGAACGACTTTCAATTCATAACAGAAACCTTGGAAATTTTTCTAAACAGCAGCTCTCTCCACTTCCAAGAAAAACAATGAAATTGGGTGTTTGGGCAGCCTTACTCCCTTGATGAGTTTCACACATGGGTCTCCTGGTTCAGGAAACTTTCAAGTCTGGGCATCAAATCCAGGCAGAGCCCTTTCAAATAGGAGGTCTGAAAGCCGAGACAAATAGTGGCTGTTCTTTGCAAAACGCCCGGCTTCTTTTCCAGAGCATTTGGTCTTTTTATTATTCTCTTTAAAATATAAAATCCATTCTGCAGTGCACACCCATTTGTATAAACCAGATTCCAGGGATGCTTGGAGCAGACGCACACAGTCCTATTTTGTGGGTATGCACGGGGGTGTAAATTAAAAATTGATACTGAAATGGAATTATTTAAGTACCACATAAGGGTCATTCATATTTGTTTATGATACGCTTTTTGCAATTAAATTTTCTGATACAACCTATTGCATATAACAGTATTTGAATGTGGGTATTTCACAGAAAGGTTGGATCAAAAATTATAAAATCAAAGAACAGTAGAAATTAATTTTTAACTATCTTTTCCTTGGTTCCTCTGGGCACTGAGCACCATGTAGGCACTTTACATGCGTAACCTCATTTAATTCTCCTAACACTTCCGTGAAGTAGGTATTATTACCTCCATTTTATTGTTAAGGAAACTAAACAGAGACACAAAATGACTATGCAGGGATTTGCCCATCTGTTTGCTGGAAAAGTCTATGGTCTTTCTGTTCCACTTTCCTGCCTCCTCTATCTGTGGTGTAAGTACTGGCAAGAATAATAACTCACTTCTAAAGTATATAAACCGAGGATGCTGACTGAATGAAAAAGTAAATTAAGACAAAAAGAATTTCAAATCAGAAAGGTCTAATTAAAGCAAATGCTTCAAAGGAAAAGGATCTAGAATAGGGACTCAGCCAAAGGTTTGTATACAGAGATGCCTTTGCAGAGAGATGGATTCTACAGCGTCTCCAACCTAAATTACATGACTCCATTTGGACAGTTAAAGACCCAAATCAAACTATGCACAACACAGGGGTAAGTGATCTCAGGCAGATACAAAATGCAGCTTTTAAACAAGGGATTTTAAAGGAAATGAGCCACTCTCTGCAAAAATACAACTTTGGCTCTTCTTTGGTAAGACTTCAGTGCTTACCCAAACATTATTGATAATGTCAAAAAAAACTTCAAATGATTAATTAATCTTAAACTTCGCCTTTCCTAAAATTAAATGCCTCCAGTCTAAGGGCCTGGCTGCTCAGTCTGGAATAAATTTAGTTAGCATTTATACACTGTCAGTGTAAATATCTTTTCAAGAGACACATATGATTATTTTAATTCAAGGAGCCAATTCAGCATTTCTAAAAGGTAACTACATCCATCAACATGCCTGTCCATTTTTCTTTTTGCATTAGTAAGACTGTGTTTCATAATTTCATAATATTAATATATGCATATTATGTGTACTATATTAACATATGTAATATTAATACATTACATTGCAGGGTGACCATAAAGTTCATGTGCAATGTGAATTTAAAATTGCACAGGGACTTTATGGCCACCCTGTATTCATATATGTAATATAGTAATTAAACATATATACTAATATATGTGTTTATTAAAGAGAATTAAAGTAAGGAAACTAACTTTATCTTCCAGATCTCAAGAGCAATGAAAATTATAAAGTTCAGTTAGAGCTGACTGTGCTTGTTTCTTTCTTGACCTTGGTGCTTCCCAGGCAAATGGCCCAGCTAAGCAGAGACTGGTTAGTAATCTCAGACTACTAAGTTACTTCCATGTCCTCAGCCTAGGGCAGTGTTTGGCACATGGTCGGTACCCACTAAATGTTTCTTTAATTGACCTGTGCTAAAAACTTGTAGGTTGCAAGTGTAATCCCTAGAAAGATTTCTAAATTTCACCAAGGACAAATATACCTATCATTCTTTAAAAAAAACAACTCCAAGCTTATTACAACTTGGAATTTTTTACTTGTGGTTCAAAACACTCAACCCATCAAGGAGAAAGACTCAGAAAGGTGAGGGCAGCCGTGAGACCTTCTGACCACAGTACTGGTGCCCGAGACCTTCTGACCACAGTACTGGTGCCCTGAGACCTTCTGACCACAGAACTTGTATCTGTGCAGCTGGGGCCTCACGCAGCACCCATGCCACAGAGAAACAGCTTCTCCAGGGTCAACAACTACATCTCTTCCCCGTCCACAGTGTTTAGCCCTTTCTCAGTGGGGCGGTCCAGGCAAACACAGCAAGTAGCCCAGCAGGCCTTGCTTGATGCCAGTGGAGGGGAACTCTGAGTCTCTCCTCTACAGCTGGGAATAAGGGAAAGGGCCAGAGTGGATTGGGGGGCCTGAAGGGGAAATTAAAAGGTTGAGTCAAATGCAGGCAGTGGGAGATTAGGTCTGAGCTCACTCTTACTCAAGGGCTCCAACAGGGCCTTGTCATGCTGTGAGTCTCCCGTTCAGATGACTAGCCCCATGAAGACAAGGGCCCTCTGGAGGCAGTCACACGGCGTTCCCATGTATTTCCCACAGGAAGGACAGGAGACAGGGTGAACTTCTCCAGAGAACCTTCCTTTCCCACAGGAAGGGCAGGAGACAGGGTGAGCTTCCAAGTGAATGGGAGCTTATCTTTCCCTTGGATGGCATGTTGGTGTGCTTATCTTTGTTTTGACAAAGACGTTGAATCAAAAGCCACTATTTCCAGAATCAGCAAGGTGACTCTCCAAGGCCCTGGTTTCTTAATTAATCAGAACAGCCCTAAGCATGCTTGTTTCAGATATGTGGGTTCTGCCTTAGCAGAGAGAGATTTCTAATCAACCCTTGTAATGTGGGGTTAAATAAGATAGACAGAGGGCTAAGCTGCCATGTGAAAATGGCAAATGAGAGTCCACAGTGGGTCGAAAGCTTTCTGGATCCGAACCAGATTCCTGTCAGGCCAAACTATGTCCAGAAGCCTGCTCCTCCCCAGAAGAACTCAGAGGCCTGATTGTCAAAGTAATTCAACCCAGGCCTTTGCTCTATTAATGAAATATAAAAGTTAGGTAGAGCTAATTAATAGTATAAAGTATCACTTAAATTACCTTTCAAGCATTCTCAATTACCTTAGGAAGAGCAATTGACAATCATTTGGTACGAGAGATATGAATCAACTTTAATTCATTAAAGCAGGTCCCCCAGAGCCCTGGCCACACCATAGCCTACTTTAAGTCACTGAAACTATTTGTACCAGAAAGTCATAGAATTAGATTGCCTTCAAAATCCCCTTCCACCTAGTCTGGCTTTGTATATTTTTACTATACTTTATAGCATTTCTATCAAAAAAAAAAAAAACAACCAAACAACAACATCAAAAACACCCTGCATTTTATGTGACTATCTGAAGTTTGACTTCCTTTTAATATCCTCTGGGGCAGGCCCTGTCACCCCTCCGTTTATCCCTCTGTAAGATGAGAGGCCTCATCTCTGAAACCCTTTGTCACACTGAGAATCCGTGATTGCAGTGGCCCTCAGACGTCAGGATCAAACCCAGCTACTTCACTGGGGGACCCTCGAGTGTCAGAAATACTAATGTCAAAATCTCAAAATGTCAAAAATCTCTCGGGCAAATCAGCTTCTCCAGAGGGAAAGCATTTCTATTTCCATCTTGGTTTCTCAGTCTGCCTTCCAAGCTCAGAGTGGAAGGCGAGGAAAGGGGATGACTGGGGTCTCCTTAATAGAAGGGTGACTTTTCCTTTAACTCCTCCCCATTTCCACTGCAGCACTTCACGCCGCCCGCCCCTGCGCCCGTGTCCAGACACAGAACTCTCTGGGTCATTTCTCCAGGCACTGGTGGTGGCCAGGTCCCCTGCTGCCTCCCACACATAAGTCCCTTACCCCAGCATCTCCTGCCACGTCAGGGGAAGGGACGTGAGCCAGCAGTGGCAGATTGGAGATATCTTAAAATCGCTCCTTTTAAGACTTTCAATTAACCCTCTTGTTTTCAGTTCCACCCCAAGCTTGGCCTTCACTTACCTTTGCGTGTAAGCAGTGGTCAGTAGGTTTCTGCTGCTGACAGCGTCCCCCACCAAGGCCTCAGTCTCAGCTTTACCAGTCTCCTAAGCCAACTGCTGTCATTCCTCCCCCTCAGCTTTGTTGACAGCTCTTGTCCACAGTCTCACGGCCTAGGGTGTGCCTTTATTATTGACCACTGACCTTGGGCAAGGTGTGGGAAGGGTGCACAGAGTTGAATTGTGCTTTGTTTAACCCACTGCCTCCAGAGTGGAATTCTTTAGATCGTTTCATCATGTCCCCTCTCCCTGTTTTTCCCTTCTTGCCTTTCACCAAGGCCCAGAATTATTCAGCACCCACTATCTTCCTCTGGCAGCCTCTTCCCTCACCAAAGCCCTCCTGACAAGTGGCCCTTCAGAAAGCCATTGGGGGCGCTGGTCTGTGAGAGAGGTCCTTGCTGCCCTCCAGGGTCAGCACAGCACAGCCAGGGAAGAAAGGAAAGTTCTTCAAACACTGTCCTGCTCGTGAGGCCATGCATTTCTCTCTCTCTGTCTCTGTCTTTCTCTCTCCCCTTTTCTCTCTCCCCCATACCCCTTTCCTTCCCTCTTGTTTTTCTTTCAAACATGAAACATTTCATGTACAGAAAACGTGACATGACAAGTAATCCTTTCAACACCCATTTGCTTACCACCCAGATTTAAGATTTGCTAGCAATCTTTTCACTTGATTTCATGAACCAATCATTGCAGATATAATTAAAACCCATCCCTCTCTCTACCCCCTTCCTTCCTCCCTTCCCAGAAGTCATCATTTTCATAAAGTTGTCATGTGAAATTTTCATGTATGCTACATGTATTATTAAATGTACATGATCAATATCCTTTTGCAATGTGTTCTGTTCCTTTGATTTTTTGTGTTTTTAGATTCTCATTCTCATATGTAGTAGAACCTTTTGAAGTTGACCACCCAAGGGACTATAACAAACCAGTCAGCATATGGAGTTGGGAACTAGTCTGATATGTACAGGTGGTGCATGTCCAGTCAATGAAAATTAGGTCAACTTAGGGAGCTGGTCAACTGAGGTTCTACTACATATATTTGAAAAGGTTCTACTATATAGGACCTATATACCTATATAAAACCTATAAGTATATAGGTTCTACTATATATATATGAGAGATAGGGAGAAAGAGTTTATTTCTTATAGCTATGATTTTAATGTTCTTTTGCATATTTTTTAATCCATTGCCAATAGACAGTTGTTTCTATATTTTGTTTTTTACTTAAAGTGTAGCAGTGAATACCCATATATGCTTACTAATTTCTCTTTATGCTTAGCCGGGAGGAGCGTTTCTCTAGGTTGGCTATCTAGCGTGGCCATGCTGTGTTTATATATACATGTTCAGCTGTGCCGAGCTTTGCCAAATGGCTCTCAGAAGTGGTCCTACACCCCATCCACAAGGTTAACTGTGTGCGTCACCGCATCCTGTGACTTGTCAGCTGTTACCAGACTTCTGTCTCTGCCAATCTGACAGATGTAAAAGGCCATTTCATTGTTTCAATTTGCTTGTCCATGAGTAATTTTCAGGTTTCCTTGTCTGTAAATTGTCTGTTCATAGCATTTGCCCATTTTTCAGTTGGATTGTTTTTTCTTTTCCATATTGAGTTAAAGGAGTTTTTCACATAGTCCAGATAATAACCTCTGGCAGTTGTATCAGTTGCCCATTTTCCTTCCTATTTTATGGCTTGTCATTTAATCTTTTCCTGGTCTTCTCTCTCACAGAAAATTCTAGCTTCTCAAGACCAGTTGAAAGTACTTCTTTGCATTTAGGTTTTTAATGTACCTGGTGTGTATTTGGTATGTTATGAAGGGTAAGTACAATTTATTTTTTTTCTTTTCTTTTCTTTTTTTTTTATACAGAGCCTCAAGCTGTCCCCCTGGGTACAGTGCTGTGGCATCACAGCTCACAGCAACCTCCAACTCCTGGGCTCAAGCGAGTCTCCTGCCTCAGCCTCCCAAGTAGCTGGGCCACAGGCACCTGCCACAACGCCTGGCTATTTTTTGCTTGCAGCCATCATTGTTGTTTCGCGGGCCCAGACTGGATTCAAACCCACCACCTTGGGTGTATGTGGCTGGCGCCACAGGCGCCGAGCCAATCTATTTTTTTCATAGGATTAAATTTCTCAAGCAACATTTGTTGAATATTCTGTCTCTGCTGACTGAAAATTGTTTTCCTGAGGCAAAATTCACGTTGACAATTAACATTTTAAAGTGCACAATCAGCAACACTTAGTACATTTACAATGTTGTGTAACCACCACCTCTCTCTAGTTCCACCACTGTCTCATCACCCAGAACATCCCATACCTTCTAAGTAGTCATCACCTCTCACTGACCCACCAGCAGCCACTAGTCTGCTCTCCGTCTCTACAGGTTTGCATTCTGGATATTTCATATAAAAGGGATCATCAGATGCCACCTTCTGAATGTGGCCCCTTTCATTTAACGTGATATTTTTGAGCTTTATCCATTTTATAGCGTATAGTACTTCACTCCTTTGCATGGCTGAATAATACTCCATTATATTTGTAGACCACAATTTATCCATTCATCTCTTGAAAGACATCTGAATTTTTTCTACCTTTTAGCTATTATGGATAATGCTGCTATGCCTAAAATTTAATGTCACCTTAGAGAATACATGAATTAAATAAAGCACTTAGAATACTGCCTGAAACTTACATAGTCAGAACCACTTAAGTTTTAGATACTATCCTTATTATTGTATTACATATTTCCATATATTCACAGGTCTGTTGTCTCTTTTATTCCATTTTATCCCCATCTATTTCTCCAAGAATAGTTCATTGTTTTAATAACCATAGTCTTCTAGAAAACTTTAAAATCTGGAAGGACAAAATATACCCTCCCTTTGATCATATTCTTAAAAATGATTCATTTATTTTTGGTCCGTCATTCTTCCATGTGAACCCCTGAAACAGTCTGTCAGGTTTCATGAGAATCATTAATGGGATGTTGATTGTCATAATCTGTTTTTAGTTGTTTTTCAGTTTTATTCCCTATGTTTGTTATGCTATAATTTTAATTTGATGTCTCTTAAGTTTAGATTTATTTTCATTTAGCATGTTCTGGGTTTACTATGTTTCCTTATTTGATCAAATCATACCTTTCATAAATTCTGGGACATGTCAACCATTCCCCCCCTCCCTTTTTTTTTAACATGTGTAGAACTTGAATTAGAGAATGTTGGAGGTTCTCATCTGTCCTCCATGACACTTAGCCTCTCTTTCATGTACTCCATCCCTGTGCTGTATTCCAGGATATATATTGATCAGTTCTATTTTCTAGTTCATTAATCCTTTCTTCAGCTATATCTAATCTACTTTGTGGTTGTCCATTGACTTTTTATTAAAATGATACATCGTATGTATAGAAAGTCTATTTGGTTCTTATTCAGGTTTGCCTCTTCTTTTAAAATATAGTATCTTGTATTTAATCATATCTATTTAATATTCTTATTGGATCATTCTTACCTGAATTTCTTGCCAATAAAATTGACAGTTTTGAATCTGTTGACTCTTGCTCAAGATAGGTTGTTTGGGTGAACAAGGGGAGGCATGTACAATCCACGTTGTGGTTTATCACTAATAAAATGTTTTGGTTTTTCTTTTATCAGGTACCCCAGGAATATCACTTTCCCTAGATGCTTTTAATGTTGATTTCTTTGCTTGGAAGCTCAAGATCACATAGGTATGAATTCAGTTCACAAATCCATGTGATGGAGGGCAGTGATCACATATTCTCAGGGGAGAACTTTATTCCACTCAGAATCCATGCTGAAACAACTTTCTTTGTAATCTCCCCGTGCCAGTAGGAATATATTTTTTTAGTCTACCATTTCATCATAAGGCAGGTTCCAAACTTTTATGTGGGCTTCTAAGTTCCAACTCCTTACCTTACAAGGGTCCAAGACCTAATCCCCTAGGTATAAAATCTCAAGCCTTGAGATATTAGTGTCAGTTAATTAAATTAGCAAGCCCTCAATCATTCTTGGCTGCAATAATACCACCTCATATGTCTATTGATCTAATTTTAACCTCCCTTTACATTTTGCTCTATAGGGAATTTTCTTATATTCTTTGAGCTCAGCAATTCATTTCAGAGGATATTTTATCTAGTATTTCTAGGTGCTTTATAAGAGGAGTGTTTTTAGATTTTTAGTCTTTCATATTACCATTCTTCTATTTCTGTTCCGTACAAATGGTTTTCTTATTTTTGAGCATTGATGAGCTTTTTCTATTTTTATAGTTTATGTTTCATCTACTATTACTATGTGTTTGAACTAGAATAAAGAACTCAAATGATAACACCATCTTGACTGGAAATATTAGATGTCTATTTTTGATTATGACCAAGGCAAATTAGGAGAAATAATCCAGCATTCCCTTGTATATGTATGTGTGTAGGCATGAACATGGATTTCTGAGAGTGGTTGAAGCTGTGGTGGGCCCTGTTGGGTGGCTGTCTACTTGCTTTACCCCTTTATCTTCTTACTGGAAAATACCAGATTTTGTTTGTGTTCCCTGCCCCCCGCCCCCCACCAGGTGACTCAGGGTAAATCTTTCTCACTGTCATTCCTGGCAATATCATTTTTCTTGCTCTGACAGATTTCGAAAGAGACATGTAATCTAATCCTAAACAATGGAATCTGAAGGGAGGTTTTACTGAAGCCTTCCTGGAAATATTTCCTCTTAGAAAATAAAAAATGGGAAGAGTTGAGTATTTCTTTCACAAATCAAGTGGTTTCAAGATGCGTTGTCTGACCATCTGGTGACCATGAGAGGAGACAGCCCAGCTGAGGACAGAGAAGCAGAATGATGGAAAGATTCCTCCTTCTTGGATGATGTTGTGCTCTGTTGGTGAATTAACAAAACAGGAAGCCATCTCTGTCTTGTTCTATCATTTTCCAATATGTTAAATAATAAATCTCCTTATTTGTTGAGCAAATTAAATCAGAATTTTCTGGCACTTGTATCTGAAACATGCTAATGGATACACCATGATGTAAACCTACCATTTACTGCTAACAATCTAGAAGACAAAGGTGAGCATAAATTCATCCCAACTGGACCATATGGCTTTAATCAGATGACTGGTTGAGTGGCACATGAGGGGCCAGCATTTACTCTATAAAAATTTCCTATGGAAGAAGGATGGTAACTATGATAAGTTGAAGCTACAAGGAACTACATCTTCTCATGCAGGTGAGTCAGAAGTTTTTTCATCTTCTCATGCAAGTGGGTCAGAGAGAACATCTGAATGCATCCATAACTAGTCAAAAATATTTAAAGCTGCATCCATATTAGTTATAAATTATCTATTTTGCTTCCTCAAGATTATAAAGGGTCCATCTCTGCAGGCTGTTGTCCTTACACAGAGGTGGTATACGTGTGATAGAAAAGGAATGTGCCTGTAATCCTAGCACTCTGGGAAGTCGAGGCAGGTGGACTGCTCAAACTTACACGAGTTCGAGACCAGGCTGAGCAAGAGTGAGACCTCATCTAAAAAACAGCCAGGCATTTTGGCAGGCACCTATGGTCCCAGCTACTCGGGAGGCTGAGGCAAGAGGATGGCTGAGTCCAAGAGTTTGAGGCTGCTATGAGCTATGATGACACCAGAGTACTCAACTGAGAGTAACAAAGTAAGACTCTGTCTCAAATAAACAAAAAACAAAAAAGAAAGAAAGAAAGGGCATGTGATTTAAATCAGTTCCTAAGACTGCACTGTCTAGCTATGAACACTTGGGTAAATAACTTCTAAAACCTTGTTTGTCTGCAAAATGGAAATATCATCTGCCATATGGATGGCTATTAAGAATAAAAGAAATATAAATTGTAAAACTCTGTATGTTGGTTACTAAAATGTCTTTTTTTCTGATTTAGTAATTTAATCCATGCAAATTAACCCACATGGTTAACATTTGCCTTCCTTTATTCTCAGCAATGATTCCAATAAATTTCTGAAGGGCTGTCCAGCAGAGAAGTCTTTGGAGTGGGTAATGCCTCACGGAGAGCCCCAGCTGGCCTGGTGTTACCTACAACCACCTCACCCAGCACGCCTCCTCAGACCACTAACAGGCCCTGCTAACAGTGTGCCTCTGAAGAGAAGGAGCAGGATCCCAGCGACAACCTGGCTCCAGACTTGACCATTCCTGCTCCCAAGGCTTCCAGCACCTCTCTTTTTGGGACTCAGTTACCCTTACTCTGCAACCAGACTCTAGTTGCATGAAGGCTCACAACAGTCTCACACACTCTCTATTAAAGCCTCCATGGTTAAAAAGAAAAAACATAAGAATGTATATTTAATGTCTAAGGATATTGAAAAAGAGGAAATAAAAATTTCTTCAGGCAACACAGTTCATATTTCCAAAATAATTCTTAAACTGACCATTTTCTCAATTTTGTAAAGTCCACAAGGATTGCAAAAAGGCAGATCTGGTCCAAAGTCTTACTTTCACATGAGGAAACTGAGTCTAAGAGAGGCAAATGATTTTCTTAGGGGCTTTGATTTTTAAACTTGCGGTACCAAACAAATTCACTCTTACTTTTAGTAAAACTGATAAAAAGGATAACTGAGTAATATTCTTATGTAGGTAAAAGTTACAAGACTAACAAGTTACAATAATGGAGATATTTTACTTTATGTAAGTAATTGCTTTGATAGATTAGGATACTTGCTACTATTAGAAAAGTAGTAGAAAAATGGAATTGCCCAAGTATCACTCTGCCTTAGTTGATTCCTGGAACACTCAGACTGGTGCCCCATATCCTAAGAGAGACATGGATGAGGATTATGGGATGACTTGAAGTTAAGTCTAACTAGGAATGGTTAGGAAGAAATGATGAGGACTTGAAAAGACAACTTACCTGCTTTCTGAGTGGATTCAATTCCATCAGGCAGAGCTCCCATACACGGCTTTCATATGCAGAAAAAGTCATTCTGGTGGCCCTAAGGATTTAGACTCAATTGATAACTGGAAAACAGAACTATGCTCCATATAAAGACCTTCCAGCCATAAACTATTATTATTATTATTTTGAGACAGAGTCTCACTCTGTTACCCTGCGTAGAGTGAATGCCATGGCAGCTCACAGCAACCTTAAACTCTTGGGCTTGAGCAATTCTCTTGCCTCAGCCTCCCAAGTAGCTGGGACTAAAGGTGCCCACCGTGATGCCTACCTACTTTTTCTATTTTTAGTAAAGACGTCTCACTCTTGCTCAGGCTGGTCTTGAACTCCTGAACTCAAGCAATCCACCCACATTGGCCTCCTAGAGTACTAGTATTACAGGTGTGAGCCACTGTGCCCAATTCATAAACTATTACTAAAATTCTATGAATTTAAGTACAACTAAAATAAAATCTCCAAGTGAATTCTTTTTGCTAAAAAATGAGTGCTATTACTTAAAAGTAATTTAGCCAACACAAAATAAACATAATGTTAGTGTTTCTAAAAGAGCTGCATTACAATTAAACAGAAATTGATTTTAAGCACTAATTTTTGGTGAAGTGGGAAATATATTTTTATTTACCAGTCTAAGTCATGGGTAATCAGTCTCTGCCATACAGATTGTAACAGTCATGCAAGATTTCTATTCTATTTCTATTCTGTTCATTTGGGGTTGACTTGCAAAGAGTGTTTTTTTTTTTTAAAGAGTTAAGCTTTCTTTAAATTTTAAAGAGTGTTTAAACTTTAAACATAGGAATCTTTTACAAAAGCAATCATTTCCTGCTGTCAATAATTCCAGATAGATTCAAATGTCCCATAGACCTTACAGCTATTCCAGACTCTCACATGAGTGTGACTCCCTTCTCTTGGCTTAAAGAAAAGAACTACTACACAATAACGCAGTGATAGATTATTCAAACGACTGCAGAGTCCAGGAAATCTTTATTGAAAGAGAACTCTAGGGCCGGGAATGGTGGCTCATGCCTGTAATCCCAGCACTCTGGGAGTCTGAGGTGAGTGGATTGCTTGAGCTCACAGGTTCAAGACCAGCCTAAGCAAGAGGGAGACCCTTCTCTAAAAATAGCTGGGTGTTGTGGAGAGTGCCTGGAGTCCTAGCTACTCAGGAGGTTGAGTCTAGAGGATCACTTGAGTCTAAGAGTTTGCGGTTGCTGTGAGCTGTGATGTCAAGGCACTCTACAGGGGACAGAAAGTGAGATTCTGTCTCAAAAGAAAAAGGACTTTAATGTTAATCCTCTAATTCATGCCCTATTTTTTCTTTTCCTTCTTTTTTCTTTTTTACTATTTTTGAAAGTATGAATCACTCTGAATTGAATGAAGTAAGGAAGATTTGATCAGAAGTGTCAAAGTAGGTTAAGACTCGAGCAGTACTCCACAGGGACAAGAAATGTGCTCCGTTCCTGCTTAATTTAAACGATCAATAAGTCTTGCTTAACTAATTTGCAGCAGCATCCTCTGATGAAGCTAATGCTTTATACCTTCCATTCAAACTGCAGTCTTTGAACACCTGCTCATTTGTTACAATATTACCCTATAATGTCCTACCATTTCTTCTCTGGCAAGCCCCTCACCAGTTAGGATAAAGTATGCATCTTGGGCGTGTTTTCTCTGCTTCTAGTATCAGCAGAATTCTGTAATGGTTTACAGTTGAACTCCATGCATTTCGTTCTTCGTTCTGATTGTGCATTAGAATAGAGACAAGTTTTATGTCTCATATCCAAGTTTTTATTTTCTCACTCCTACTAGTAAACTGTCACAGTAGTATTAGGCCATATGTAAGAATTCTCCAGCATAAATTCAAAACAAGCCTGAATTCTTCTAGTAGAGGCACAATTACCCAGAGGAATGTGCTCCCTCTGCTCCAGTAGGTCTCAATTTTTCTCAGAGCCAAGACACATGGCAGATAATGTATTTCCACCAGTACTGATGCTCATTCTGGCAGTGATTCACAAAGGGCTTACATGACAGGATAGATGATCCAGATACAAACGATCTACCATTCTCTAAGAATCTTTGGTTTTTCCCCAATAAAATGATGATTCTTCTACTTCTGGCAGTAATTACAACTCTACAGAGGGTGCCAAAAACATGTATATACATTTTAAGAAAGGAAAAAACTGTGTAAAATTGTAATAATCAGTATACACCCACAACAAAAGATGAATGCACATCACAGCACTTTTTGTAATTGCAGAAGTCAAATGTGACTTTTACAAATTCAATATATTTTCCTTTCTTAAAATGTGTTTACATTTTTTTTTTACACCCTCTGTATATTTTAACTGGCACTGAGATCTGTAGAGCTCTTTACAAGTCTGACTATTTTAAATCCAGAACATTATTTTTTAGTCCTGGCTGTACCTTAGAAATGCACATGGAACTCTGCTAAAAATACATGTCCAAGTGGCACCACGTCAGCATGCTTAGAAGACCCAGAGCACCACAAAGATGATAGCATCCCCTTCAGACATAATTCAAAATAAAAACAAGACTAACTTATAAAACAAATTATGGAAGTTCACCCAGGCTGTACTTTTCTTACAAAGCTTGGGTGCACTTTCTTCCCTTTTTTGTTCCGTTCTGATTTCGATGCCCTTGTTTTGCTACAGTCCTCGGTGTGAGCCTTCCCCCAAGATAATGCAGGCCTGAGTGAGTTTTCAGGCTTGCAGTCTGAGCCTGAAGTGGATGACGGAGGGGAAGGGGGACAGAGGGACAGAGTGAGCGACACTGGGTAGAACCGTCATGTAGGGCATGCTGTTAAGGAAGGTTCTCCAAGGCCACCGAGGCATCTTCCAACCAAAGTCAGCTGTCACAGAAGGTCTGTGTCTCCCAGGAAGGGCCTGTTTTAGTACACCTGCCATGCTCAGTTAGTGGCGGAAAGAAATCATGGAAGGCATGGCCTCAATGCAAATGAAGCAAAGGATTCCAAAGTACAGCTTGGCCTCTCTGGTCAACTGCATTCTCTGCACTCCCCTGTACCAGTGCCCTACCCTTATGAGCCACAGGCACCGCCCAGACTAGCATGTTTTAAAGTGCTCCATAACTCTTAATCTAGCTTCTATTACAGGATCAGAAGAAAAGGGAAAGACAAAAAGTAAAAGCAAATGTTTCTGAATAACACAAACTCACAGCATTTTCATACCTGTGAACAATGTATCGCATGTTTTATTTCTCTCAGTAATACATATGCAAGTAATCCAACTGTCAAAGCATTTTTCAATAAACACAACAGAGATTATTACACTTTACTCATGAATTACCTCTGTCCCAGGAGATTAAATCAAGTAAAAATGAATGTTCTGTACTTTTTCTTAGTTCACTGTTTTATGCATGCATGTTTAGAATAAGCCATCAGTGTAATATCATTTCTTAACATCAGAACATTTTCAATTGCTGTGATTCCTATGAAAAACATAATTAGATATCCCAAATTCCTGATTAAGTCAGTTTTAAAGACACAAAATACTAGAACATTTGTCATGAAGCTGTTTATAATGATCATTTTAATAAACGCCAATTAACCACTAATGTGGTAATTTGGTTTACAGCAGTAAGTTTTATATATGATACTTTTCTTCACAGAAAAAAAATGACATTAGAAAGGCACTGACGAGCAGAGATGAAACCTGTGGGGCATCAGTTACCGCAGTCCCTTTTCAGATTGTACATTAAATGTATTAGGAACATTTTAAAGTTTTATGGCTGGGTCTTTAAAAACAAGAACGATGACAGAATCACCACCATGCATAAACAAAAACAGCAGAACAAGTGCGTCCCTCTCGTCATCTCATCAGTAATTCAGTGATTTGAAGTAACCGCCATGTTAAACACCATGAGCAAATATGAAGGTTCATTAAAAGTAATTCAATATTTTTGAGTATTTTTACAAGTTTTTAGTAGGCAGTGTATCTCTGATCAGCTAAGTGAGAGCAGGAAAGACCACAAAGTGCTGCAGTGAACTGATTCTCAGGGGCCTGTTCCCTCAAAGAACACATTTTCTTATTTTTCACAGCCTTGTTTTACTTATATATGAGGCAACTAAAAATTTTTCATTCTTCTTGGTAAGTATTTAAAATACATTTCTAAGTATGCAATATTAATTCATGATGCCCTTAATTTTTTTTTTTTTTTTTTTTGAGACAGAGCCTCAAGCTGTCCCCCTGGGTAGAGTGCTATGGCATCACAGCTCACAGCAACCTCCAACTCCTGGGCTCAAGTGAGTCTCCTGCCTCTGCTTCCCAAGTAGCTGGGACCACAGGCGCCTGCCACAACGCCCAGCTATTTTTTGGCTGTAGCTGTCATTGTTGTTTGGCAGGTCCGGGCTGGATTCGAACTCGCCACCTTAGGTATATGTGCCTGGCACCTTAGCCACTTGAGCCACAGGCACCAAGCCAGCCTTTCAACTTCTAAGAAACAATTCTGGAAATATAAAAATATGGAATCTTATGTATTTCTGAGCCTTGAAAAACTCAGAATAAAATATTTTCATATATTAGTAAATCATAATTATAACATGTAAGTTCATCTTCAATGGGCATGTAAATAACATCCAAAATTTTGTAAGTGCTCCAATACAAAGAATAGAATATAAGATATTTTAAAAACCAGTTGTCCATGTTTATTATAATGCAAGGAGGAAAAATAGGCACCAAAGTAAAACATTTCTCTTAGGAGAAAAACAATGTTTCTATTAGAAAAAGTAGGAAAAACACCATTTCTTCCCCATTGGCTTTTCTTTAGTCAATTACCTCTTTTACCAAAAAATGTTCTCTCAGTTCAATTATTGAACAAATTGCCCTTAAACAAAATGTCAAAGTGTTCAACATCTGTTTACAGGTAAAACTTTTTAAACAACACTAGTCATTGTAAGCTCCTTTCTTATTTTTCAGTAAGTACTTTAATTCAAAATAAACCTATTGCCTTTTGTTTGCATTTTAATACTAATGAAAACTTCACTCTGAGTTGAAAGATGATGTTCCTTCAATGTCCTGACCCATTCAGGTGGCAGTGTAGAAGCGGATTACTAACATACACATGGTTACAAAATCAGAGTAACACCTGAAGGGGAAAAAAGTAGAAAACCCCATCCGAGGAAAATAAAACTAAATGAGTTCTTGAAAAATCCTCTTTAGCACTATAAGGCAGAGTGATTCATAGACAAGATGGGTGGGTTGGTTTTTCTCCCCTGAGATCTATATTAAGATGGTATCTGGGGCCTGAGAAGTCTCAGTGAAGACTGATTCCTCAGCTTTTGCTGGTGTCTTGTGAACTGTGCGTCCTCAATGGCATTACGTGCAATCTGTAAAGTAAAATACTTATCATGACTTGTAATGAGAAGTACAGACTCACTTGGCAAAGAGAAAGGAAAGGTCCAAAAGCAAGAGTAGGAGCCCTGCACATAGAACCCACATCTGAGGAGAAGGGTGCAGCCCAGACACGTGATATAAAGTAAGCCCCTTCTCCCTACTGAGTCCACAGTGTACTGTTCAAGCTTATAGATCCATCGTAAGTTAACTGAAAGAGCTTTTGGGAGAAATAAAGGGTATTGGTAACTGTAACAGGAGCTTTTGGTTTTTTAATCTTTCAGTTAAAGAAAGTGAAGGGTACTGCTTCAATCTTTTACCTCTGCTGTGGCAGGATCCTTTAGGTAAATCTTCCGAAGGCAGCCTTGATTGGCACTGTCTTTCTTGTGGAACAGACCCTGTTCCTGTTTCAAAAGGACAATGACAGAAAAGAAAATTATTCTGAGGAAGAAAAGAATCATAACCTTTAATTAGATGCTTAAATGTCAACTCTATTTTATAATCAGTAGACTAACCAAATACACATCTTCAAGGATTATATAATAAACCATCTTGGATAAGGATGCTGGCTCCATGTATGAGTTGCTGGAGTTTATAAAACTGGACGAGTATATATCAATCTGTATAAAAGGCTATGATAAACAGCCTACAGAAACACTACTTGATAACTCATCACAGCTGACAAATCAAAAAACCATTCCTTCATTTCCTGAGCTCATAGATAGAATTCTTATACAATGTAAAATACACTGAGTCAATTCTCATCCCACTGAAGTGAAAGAAAAGTGATAACTGAGAAAACTGGTAAATATATGCATAGTGACATAGTCTTTCTTAGTTTGAAAATTATGTTTCATACACCAAGGCATTCTTTAAATTTTGACACTACATAATGAGGAAATCCTGAAATACCAATAGTAGGGGGACATAGTATCCTTTTTTTCTTTGTAAATTTCCATGGAAAGAAAAATTAACATTAATTAAAGGATAACAGTACTCGCATCTCTATTCAATTTTATGTACGTTTTTCAGATAGTTTCAGTAATAAAAATAACATTATTGTTTAATAAAAACAAATACAGAAACTACAAAATTTATAATGACAATGTATAATTTAACAGCATTAAAATACATTTATAATATATGTAATAAATATATGTTCCAAAGTTAAGTTCATGAATCTGAGAACTAAAAACATGGGATATCATTTTTGCTAACTAAATAATTAAAGTTCTTTCTTGGAAAATCATGAGGATAAAAGTCAAAGTATTATTACATATTCTATAAATATGAAATATTATAAAATATGGATAATTTTAGATACACTATTTATTTTTACCAAATCACTTAATACTCTCCTAAAAGCCTAAAGAAGAAACTTTTCTAGAAATGTCTATTATAGCAAAATGAGTATCTATATGAGGTAAAAAAATCTACTTATTAATGCTTAATTCACCAAAAAGGAAATATCAACATATCAGAATTCTTTGGGCAAACAGACTGATATTTCACACAATGCAATCGAGGACTGTTAGAAAATAAAGTACAGTTATACAAACAGATTATTTCTCTCTTTACATCTAGGCATATAATAATGACAATCCTTCAAACATTTTGTATAGTTAACTGTAAAACTGTTAGAAAGCACTGTTTCCACTCATTTAATAAATTCTTAGCTCTAAAGATGTGATTCATGTTGTCTTACCTTAGTTGAAATTTTTAGCAAATTTTCATCAATGCTCGGAGGATATACAAAATCTTCAAATGGACACTGCCAGTCTACGGACATATGGCCTAGGATTTCCACTTCTTTTATATACAACACTCGTCTATTTGGCAAAAGAAAACAAAAACCATAAAACATATAGGTAATGATAAAGACAGGCCATTATTTTCACTAGTATTTCACTTTCCTAGAGAGTACTGGAGGAGTGCTTAGTAAACAATAAAAATTGCCACTGGAAAAAAAAGTGCTTCACATTTTTAAACAGTTTAGATAACTGTCAAATAAAGGGCAGATATGATAACTACTCAACTAACAGAGCAGACTTTCAAAAATTCCCCTTCTGCCAATCTTGCAGAATTCAGAGAAGTGTAACTGTTTTTTGTAACTAACCCAAAAACTGATAAGGAAATCCATCTTTGAAACACATAAGGAACAGGTTGTACTCTAACCTGGGAAGTAATAAAGGCAAAACCCCCTGAAAATGCTTTGCCTGGAAAACTATTAATTGCTCTTTACTCTCTAGTCATTTATGCTTTCCAGTCAAGAAAGGAACTAAATGTTCCCAACACCAAATGAGCTCGGAAGTGGATTCTGCGGTGATCTGTTGTGCAGCAACAGAGAACTTAAGCGGTCTCTAACTGGCCTCCCCACTTCCAATCCGGCACCCAAAATGCTGCCAGAGATCTTTCACAAGTACAAACCTCACTACATTACTCCTTGTTTACAAGTCTACAGGGTTGGAAGAAGAGAATACTCGTGTGTGTACCATGTGCATGTGTGTATCTCTATTTGAGAAGCTGTGATACTGAATAATAAAATAACAGAGTACACCTTAAAAACATTGATTCTCCATAAAATTAATGATTAAAATCTAAACTCTTAAGGTCTTATGAGCTGCCACCTATGACTCTTGTTTCATCTCCCAACAATTCCCCATTAACATTCCAAATTCATCATACAGGTCAAAGTGTCGTAGTTTATGTCTCTGCTTGCCTCTTGTTTACCTATGTGACAGTTACGTACTGTCTAAGACTCAGCTCAAGTATCCTCTCCTCTAAAAGGCCTCCCTGTTACCTGCCCCATGACATTTTAGTGCCTACCTTACTAGGTAGAGAGGTTTTCCTATGTCCTCAGGGTCTCTGTGCATTACTTTTTTTTAGCAGCTATCACATTATGATGTCACTGATAAGTTATAGGTTGCCCCTTTAGATGGTGAAGGGAGCGAGATGTAACTTTCTTCCCTGTGTCCCTGTATCTGTCATATATTGATGGTTAAATGATTACTAAAATAAATTATGGAGTAGTTAGGACCAACTCTTGGAGCTATAGCCTAAGAAATTTAGGTCATGAGAACATGTATTTTGTTTCTAAAGACTCATAAAGAAAAAATAAATGGAATTAAATTCTAGATGAATTTCAATATGGAAAAATTAAAGTGTTATATATTGGAAAACCAAATATATAATTGTTAGCATGTTAATGCATTGGAAAAAAAGTGTTAATATCATTAATTTACACAGTACTCTTTAAATTCATTAAATAAAAAGGCTAATATATCAATAAAAAATGAGTAAAGGATGTGAACAAGTAACTCACAGAATAAAAGCATAACTGGATATGATATATTAAAAATTTTCATACTCATCAGTACTCAAAGAAATGCTAATTAAAACAAAAAACTGCTTTCTACTCATTAAGATAGCAATTAAAAACTCAAATGATAATACCAAATCTTAATAAAACACAGAAGAAAGCACATTTTCATATATTGTAAGTGGTATGTAAAAAACTGATATAACCTTTCTGAAAAACAACATAGCAATATACTGAAAGAATCTCAAAAATCTTCACAACTTTTAAATTATAAATCCCATTCTTAAGAATTTATTCTGAGGGGCAGCGCCTGTGGCTTAAAGGAGTAGGGCGCTGGCCCCATATGCCGGAGGTGGCAGGTTCAAACACGGCAGCCCCAGCCAAAAACTGCAAAAAAAAAAAAAAACCCACAAACAAACAAGAATTTATTCTGGGAAAAGAACGGAAAAAAGAACTGCAAATGTAAAAAAATAAAATACTGGGAAAAGGAAAACTGAATGTCAAATAGTAAAGGAGTATTTGAATAACTTATATTCACAAAAGCAATATTATGTAGTCACTAAAAATGGAGCCAAAAATATTTAATGGTTTGGGAAGATGATTATAGTATATTGTTATGTGAAAAACTTACATTATTAAAATGTATAAATTTTTTTCCAGATAGTTTTAATAAAATATGTTAAATATATATTGCAAAAATGTGATATGTCAGCTAAGTGGTCCAAGTCTGGACAGTGAGATTGCTGGTAAAAGATGTTTTTAGGGGTCATATGATTTGTTGTTCTAACCAGGACATTTTTAAGAATGAAAAGGGATAACTATTAATAATTACATTGGGAAAAATGGTAGACACTAGAATGTATAATTACTTATCTTCATCTTTTTAATTATCTATATTAAGATAGGCAAACTATGGACTTTGAGCCAAATATAGGTCAAGGGCTGTTTTAACAAGTAACATATTACTGGATATAACCATGACCATTCTTTTACGTGTTGTTCATGGCTGTTTTCCAACTAGACGGACAGAGTAAAAGGTTCAAAAACACAGCATGGTCCTTGAAGTCTAAATATTTACTGTCTGGCCCTTTAATGAAAGTTTGCTGACCCCTCATCTACATTATCCACAATGAATAAGCATAACTTAAACAATAAAAAGGTTATTTTTAAGAATACTGAATTTAGTCTGGACATAGCGGCTCACACCTATATTCCCAACACTTTGGGAGGCTGGGGTGGGAGGACTGCTTGAGGCCAAGAGGTCAAGACCAGTCTGAGCAACACAATGAGACTCTGGTCTCTACAAAAAGTAAAAGCAAAAATTAGCTGAGTATGGGGGCTTGTGTCTGTAGTCCCAGCTCTCCTGAGGCTGAGGCAGGAGGATCACTTGAGCCCAGGAGTTTAAATCTGTAGTGAGCTATGATCACACTACTACACTCCAGCCTGGGCAACAGAGCAAGGCCTTGTCTCAGAACAACAAAACAAAAAAGACCCCTGAATTTGGAAGAAATGTTACTCTTTTTAGGTGACAGTTCATTGAAGGCCAAATGGAGTAGCACAGTAACTACCTTACCCACACACAAAAAAAATTTGTTAGAAAGAGTTTACTTAAGCTAGCAAGAAGACTAAGTCTTATACTGGTCAGGAATATTATTTTACTAATCACCTCCTAAAAACTCCATTCCCACTGCCTAGTTATTTCAATTATATATAAAGTATTTGGAAAAGAATTAATACATTTCTACTCTCAGCTAAATGTAATATATAATAATCTAATGGAGACAATATGTAATTAGGAGCATAAAAATAAGTAATTACTTGTCAAATTTATAAAATCTGCCTGTTAGGTCACTTTGTGGATATATCTGCCTCTTAACTAAAGTGCAAATCAGATAATAGGATAACCCTCTCTTATAGGGCTGATTAAGAAAAAACTCATAGGTTTAAAAGTCTGAATCCTCTTATTCAGTTTTCCTTTCTCTCCTTCTCATCCAAATACTACACATTTAAAAACACAGTAGTGACAAATCTATACAGATTTTGCCTATTATAAATAGTGATTTGTCTTAATCCTACAAGGCACATCACTTAACAAAGTTCTGAAAATTATTAATGTGTAATTATCGTTTGGGATATAAAATGCTATATATACCTTTGTTATCTAGGGCAAATCCCAGGAAAATAAGCTTGGTAGTTTAGTCCAAGTTCTTTTATTTGGAAAAATTATCTACCACTTCCAAAATACTTACACATGGAAATAATGCTGTCCTTTAAAAGGGGTATGCTAATCACCTCAAATAAAAGAAAGAAAAAAATGAATCATGAATTAACCCCCTATAATTGAATTTGAATTCATATATAACGGTATCACTACTGCAAGTCCAAACTCCATTTGTCTCTCAGAAGTGATATAACTTGGATAAGCTCCTAAACCATACTGACTCTCAGTTTCACTATCTCTAACATGAAAGAATACCTGATCTCAAAAGACATACTTAGATCTGCATTCTTGTGATTCTATGAAAATGGACATTTTGCCACTGAAGGATAGTTCTCTAAATCCTCTGCCATTTTAGCCTTTAAAACTCTTATGATCTACACAACTATGTCGCATTTGAAAAAAAGTCACTTCAAGTTAATACCTGTTAGTAACCATAAGGATTGTCTTCTTGCCTCCAGGAACAGCACAGTGGTATCGGTAAGTCTCTCCTTCCAACTTTTTGATATGATTCTGAAAGAGAAATAAGACTCAAGATTTGGAAAGTATGTGCATTCAAAAGTATTTACAATGCCTTATGTTAGCCAATTATAATATTAGTGTTAGGAAAAGTTTATTAGAAACAAAGGCACATTTGCACACTAAACTAGAAAAACATTCATAGCATGTTTATAAATTAACTTCCATAGCTGCATTAAAAAAAAAAAGGAGCCTTAAATGCTTACCAAGTTATCTTCTTGTAAAATTCATTTTGTTCTACAGTAACTTAGAAATTTTAAAATATCTACCAGAAATAATCACATATTTTAATTAAATAACAAACACATGCTAATATGAAACTACCACATTAACTTTAATTAAAGGGGTTCTTAAAGAGGGAGCCATGGTAAGACTATGGAGTGGGTCTACGTACCGCCTAACCTAGAATATAAAATTTTGAAAATGTAGTTCTCCAACTTTTTTCAAAGGACAGTTTATACTTTTCACCAGATTTTTTTGAAGGAGTCTGTGATCCCTCTCAAAGATTAAGAACCACTGATTTACACAGAAATAGATATTATACATAGAATAAAATTCCAAGATAACTAATGTTTAATGTTTTGAACATTTGGTCTTATAGATGAATCATGTATTCAGAAGTTTATTTCCATATCAAATTACATTTCTCATAGAAAGGAAAATATAATGAGAATATTAATATGGACATAAAGAATTTCTAAGGTTTCAAAATAGCTGGCACAATTTATTGTTAAAGACAAAGCATAAAACAATTCAAGTATAAATAGCAGCCCATTAAAATACATTTATTTTCTTTTTCAACTATCTCAAAACTATTGTGACTTGAATTAAGTCAATACCATTAAAAACAAACAAGAGTTTTTATAATGAATGTTATGACATAGTATGAACATTATCTATACTGCATGATTGATAATCAGACAAGAGATAAAAAAATACAGAACATAAACATACCAAATACATTAAGACTTGAACATTTTATAACCAAGGCGATATTAAAAGGATAATCAGTATGATCACAAGCAGAGAAAGCACACTTGATATTATTATTTCAATGCTTGAATATACAATTTTAAAAGATGGTTGGTTCCCAGTCATCCTGTGACAATTACTAAAAGCCACGAACAAGGAAGAGCAATCCCCAAAGAAGTGGGATCTCCTCAGAATGAGTCCCTAAAGAGAGGACGGCAGATTTCATAGGAATAGTTACTTGGTTCACAGTTCACCTGTGTGAATTACCCAAAATCTTTTAACATTTATGTCTCCATTTCTTCAAAGAGAAAATGAGAAATTAACATAATAATTTAGTTTATTCTTTAGGCTAAAATTTAAATATGTTAAAATATTTAGATTTAAGATGCAAGTACCAGAAATACTACCCACTTTCTATACATTTTCATTAGTTATCAGGCCATTATTGTGCTTCAAGACATTGAGAGTTTGTAAGGTACATTTATCACCATAATACATTTTATTTATTTATTTGTTTGTTTGTTTGTTTGTTTGTTTATTTATTTATTTATTTATTTATTTATTTATTTAAGACAGGGTCTTACTTTGTCACCCTTGGTAGAATGCCATGGCATCATAGCTCACAGCAACCTCAAACTCTTGAGCTCAAGAGATTCTCTTGTTTCAGCCTTCCTAGTAGCTAGAACTACAGGCATCCACCACAACACCTGGCTATTTTGTTTGTTTGTTTGTTTAGCTGGCCCAGGCCAGGTGCAAACCCACCAGCCTTACAGTATGTGGCCAGTGCCCTAACCCCTGAGATATAGGTGCCCACCATAATACATTTTAGAGAATCTTGTTTTCAGCACTACCAAAAATTCCACTATATCCTGAGATTCAGATTAAGAGATTCTGTCACTGATAGCAACAGACAACCAGATTATTTGATAAAATGCAAATTGAGGGATTCAATAATACTTTGTAAAAGTCTTTTACTCAGCAATTCAATGTTTTCAAATAAATTCTAAAGAAATAGATACAAGATACAAAAAAGCAAAACGTGTAATGATGCTTACCACAGCATTATTACTGTTAGTAAAATAGCAGAACAATTTTAATGTCAAGAATTAAGAATCACCAAATACACAACGTAAGGTAACCTTAACAGATGGGAAAGCAAGAATTAGAAATGTCAATGAAGCATTTCTAAGAACACAGAAAAATTTAACTAAAAATAAAAAGGAATCATTTTATTAATAATTACCATATGATTATATGAACCAAAATGAATGTTAAATAAAATATGGTGCTCTCTCTCTTTCTCTCTCTCTCTCTCTCTCTCGCTCGCTCGCTCTCTCTATATATACATAAAACATATGTATGGAGAACAAAGGATAAATAGAGGAGTATATCCTAAAAACACAGTATATAATTTAGTAACTCTCAAAGCTGAGTATTAAAGAATACAGAGAAATATGCAGGAAGAAAAGAAAATGAAGATCCAAAGATCCCCCAAATAAGCTGTTTAGAATATGCCCATACTACATTAAGGGTGAGGAGGACATAATTATACATGTTAGTGCTCTTTCCTATTTATATATTTTGTTATGCTTGGACATTTATGGGCAGAAGGCTTATTACTTTTGTATATCCAGCACAGTCTAAGGCATGTCCAACCATGGCCCATGGGCCACCTCTGATTATTTGAAGACTGTTTCGCTTATCTGTAGTGTAAGATATCAAGAAAGGTATGCACAGAACTCTTTGTTTGGTCATCAGCTTTTGTTAGTTGTCTAAGTGTTTAACATATGGCCCAAGGCAACTCTTAATTCTTCTAATTTGCAGCAGAAAGGAAAAGTGTTGGACACCTCTTAAGTACTTGTTACTCAATTAACTGATCACAGCAAGATGGGCAAAAGATGAAATAGCCTAATTCCTTAATTATCCATGTCTAAGCTCGCTACCCATGGAAAAAACTACCAAGTCCTATACATTATTAAGTTTAAAAAGTGGTCTGGTATCTTACCAAAAATTAATAAACCAGACAATATGACTATATGTTGCTAAAATAATAGAAAGTTTCTTGATGTTTTGTGCTTTTTGACATACAGTAGTAAAAAAAAGAAGTAATCATAAGGAAAAGGTTGATAGCATGAACAGCTTAACAAAATGTAAATAAAAAATAAGATAAAAACCTTAACAAGTCATTGGAGTGCTCATTAAAACAGCAATACATACAGGAAAATTTAAAAAATACTACTTCAACCTAAGAATCAGGGAAAGAGTACTTACTAGTGATGACTTAAGACAACATCTTAAATTATTGTTCTTGATTCCCATAGAAAACTATCCATACAGTGACATTTTTGCCAACCACAAATTATGTAGGCACAAGAAAAGTTCATCAGTTCCTCTTAATATTTACACATTTTATTACACTGGGTCCCTTACAGACAGAGTTACTTCTTTTATATATCTAGCACAGGCTACTCTTTGGATGTTATTCTTTCTTCTTTGAAGTGCTTGTTTTAAGTATGAACAACTCAATTTAGTATTTTGATAACTGTGGTTTTCAAATTATATAATGCAACTGAATAGTTGTATGTTAATAGTTTCATTTTCTTCAACTATACAACATACTCTGTCTTAAGTTTAGACTTTGTTTTCAATTTTTGAGAGAAGCATGAAAGTTAACTAAGCTAAGACACTGCTAAAGTAAGTTAAACATTTTCATTATTTTAAAAAAGAAAGGAAAACCTAACTAACTTTAAGAATTAACTATGGGGCACTAATTTTAAGATAATAATAATTTTTATTCTCATTAAGATAATGAATGTCCTCTAAGGATCTCTTAAGGATTTAAAAGCAAAAAGGTTTAGTTTACAAAAATAAAGACATCTATATATTCAATTTGCCTAATTACATATCCAACTTCTATTTACATTAATTAAAACTAATAATTATGAAATAACAATAACCAGTAAGGAGATTCAATTTTTCGAAAGCATAAATACTAAAGGCTTAGAATGCATATGACAAATGCATTACAAAATGACTGTCCTTTATTTAGCAAAAGTACCAATGGGTTAAAGAAAAGAGACTAAAGACATATCCTCCAAACTCATGTGCTATTTGTACTATTTGAGCAACTGACACTTCAGTTATTAAAACATACGCCCAAGTTAACAGTTTCAAAGTTTCATATTTTAAATATGCCCACTATGAAATATATATGAAACAGAAAGCTATGTAATTCTATAACTAGGACTCATAAACATAAAGAACACATTCATTAGACTGGGCATAATAACTGTTCTGTTCTTCAGCTTAACCAGAAATGCACATGAGTGATACAGGAAAAGATAAAATTTACAAAATGATACTAAATATGTTTCTGAACTCAATAAAGTCTTTCACCCACTAGATAAAGGAGAAAACTGATTTCCTGCATCCTTTAGTCTTATTCCTGTACAGTATGACTAGGAAACCACCATTTTTATTTGTCATCAAGACACTATAAAAAGCTCAGATGGAAGTGAGAGTTGTAAAGAAAATTTCATTGAAATTGACAGTCTCATTGATACATAGTCAATTAATACCACAGTTTGTTTTGATTTTTAAGGATGAAATCAAGAAGTAGTAGTATAGGAAACATTTACTCCTGTGTTTCCAGTTCTTGCTGTGTAGGCAGAAAAACAAAGAAAATAAAGTTAGAAGCATGCAGAAAGATAAAATGTAGTCATACACGATAAAAACCAAAGCCTATGAACAAGTAAGAGTTACTTTATTTTAAAGTTCAGGTAGAAAAATATTAATAAATTTCCTTGGGGGGGAAAGCCAGTCATGGGAGAATAGCAATTTACATATGTATATAAAAAATACCTCAATATAATAAAGTTAAAACTAAAATAAAAGCCAAGAAAACCTTACTTTTTAAAAGGTTTAACCAGATTATAACTGTTTATCATCTCTTCTTTTAGTTCTATTTACCAAAATAAATCTAAATTAACAAATTAGGGCAAATAAATTAATTTAGTTGGAAAAAATGGAAGCAGTAAAATTTCAATAATTAGCTACAAGGCAGGAAGCCAAAATTAACTATGTAAACTAAATGAGCTATCACAGAAACAGTGATATAGCCTATGACTTCTTTAATAACTATCTATCCTACACAAAAAGTGCTTTGCTCCTGTGCAGAAAAGAAAATTAACACTTCTTTCTACTGAACACATTATGGTAAAATAAAAAATGAATAAATAATCAGATTCTACTCTACAAATCATGTGTAATCCTTGAAAGAAGTTCATAAATCAGGAACTTAAGAGCTACTTATGAAATCCTGGACCTAGAAATTTTAAAAATTCAACTTCATTCCTGACCATGAAAAACAGAATTTACCTCAAACAAGTCAGAGCCCTCAGACTCTTGTCTGTCATATGGACGAATGATGCCATCTTCACGGATTAGGCGAGGGGGTCGCAGGCTAGACACCTCTTCAGTTGATTCTGCTACCCTAAATATTAAGGCATCAGTTTAAGTGTAAGAAAATGTGTGAGAATCTGACTCCAAGACTCCTACCCTTTTCTAAAAGAAAATAAAATACCAAAATAAGAAAAACAAACACTAGGTCATGTATTCTTGTACAGTGCCTGGCATATGGTAGACACCAACAAACATTTGTTGAATAAAAGAGAAATTAAGCCACAAAAAAGTCTTTTCTTATTCATTTCTGGTGGCACTCTACCTTGTGAAGCTATAGCTTTCAATTAGATTTCATGATCCTTAAGAGCAGGCAATGTTTCTAAACAATTTATGCCCTCCTAGCAACAATTAGTCACAGACATATACCTTGCACACAGTATGTACCCAATTACCTCTGAATGCCTTGGAAGGTACTGCTGGCCATATCTATGATTCCACCAGTTGGACGAGCCACAGCACCCACAAGTCCTTTTCCAATCCCTTTAAAGAATCCAGCTGCTCCCTCCTTTTTGGCACCTTCAGAAAACCAAGGACAATGAATATGTAAAGATATTTTAACAAGAGCAAGTTTGAACTCATCAAAAACTTGAGTCAAATACTGAACTGTTTTACCTAGGAAGCGTCAAGAATTTGGCTTTCTAAAGAGCTTAAATTTAATCCTATCATGATAAAATCGTGGTGCTCAAAATATGTCCGAAATGCATTTAGACATGCATCAGAACTGCTGAATCCCAAACTCTGGCTATAAGGCCAACATCTTGTTTGTTGATTAATTGAATGACTGTTGCGATCTATGTTTTAATAAAAACCCCAAGTAATCCTAAGACAGGGTTAAGTTTGAAAACTACTAATAGGAGTTTCATCAGTACCTGTAACTGGACAGTCAAAGGACTGACCAGAAAGCATCCTCTTTTTCTAGGCTAACTAACCATCAGAAGATTTTTCAAGCAGTGTACTTTCTAAAAAAATTAACATCTGAAAAATTTTGAAATATAGCTCATGTACCATAAAATTTACCCATGAAGGTGTATAAATTAAATGCTTTTTAGTATATTCACTTGTACAACCATCACCACAATCAGTTTTAGGAAATGTGAATCATCTCAAAAAGAAACCCTACATATATTTAGACTCATTCCCCATTTCTCCCAACCCCTGCCCATACAATCCCACCCAATTACTTCCCCTGCTCCCTGCTGACACCCGATCCAATACGTAGACAACCAACCTAGAGATATTTTCTACCACTATGGAGTTGCCTATTCTGGACATCCCATACAAATGGAATCATATACTATGTGGTCTACTGTGACTGTTGGTTTTTCACTTAGCATGATGCTTTCAAGGTTCCTGCGTTTCATAGCATGTACCAATATTTAATTCCTCTTTATGGTTGAACAATATTCTAGTGTATGCATGTATCACCTTTTGTTTATTAATGCATCAGGTGATAGACATTTGGATTGTTTCCAATTTTTGGCTATTTTGAATACAGCTGCTATGAACATTCACATACATGTTTTTGTTTAAACAGCTGTTTTCATTCTTTTGGGTACAGGTATACAGCTAGAATTGATGGGTCATAGGGCAACTCTACATTTAAGCTTGTGAGGCAGTACTAGACTGTTTTCCTCAAAAATGGCTGTACGCTTTACATTCTCACCAGCAGGGTATGAGGCTTCCACTTTCTTCATGTCCAGCTTAACACTTGATCACAGCCATCCTAGTAGGTACGAAATGGTATTCCATTCTAGTTTTGACTTGCCTTTCCCTGATGCCAACCAATATTGAGGCCTTTCATGTGCTTAATGGCCACTTGTATATCTTCTTTAGAGAAATGCAAGTTCATATCCTTTGTCCATTTTAAGTTGGGTCATTTGTCTTTTTATTACTAAGTTTGAAGAGTTCTTTTTATATTCTAGGTATGTCTGTTCTTATCAGATGTATGATTTGCAAAATTTCTTTCCCACTCTGTGGTCTACTCCTTCTCTTGACGGTGTCCTTTGAAGCATAAAAGTTTTAAATTTTTACCTATTTGTCATTTGTGCTTTTGATATCCTATCTAGGAAGGCTTTGCCTAACACAATCATGAGGATTTACTCCTATGTTTTCTTCTCAGTTGTAGTTTTCCTCTTATATTTAGGTATTTAATCAATTCTGAATTCACTTTTACATATGGTGTAAGTAGGGGTCTAATTTCTTTATTTTGTACATGAATATCAAGTTGTCACAGCATCATCTGTTAAAAACTATTCTTTACTTATTGAATTATCTTGACACCTTTATCACAGATAACACAAATGTAAGGGGTTCATTTAAAGATTCTTAATTATATCTCAAGGATTTATGTCCATCCTTGTACCAGTACCGTACTTAGCTACTGTAATGTTGTAGTAAGTTTTAAAATTGGAAAGTGTCAGTCTTCCACTTAGTTCTTTTTCAAGATTGTTTCAGCTACCTGGGGTCCCTTGAATTTCCATACAAAATTTAGATTAAGCTTGTCAATTTCTGCAAAGACATCAACTGGGACCTTGATAGGAATTATACAGAATAAGCAATGTGCTTTTTTAATGGGACAAAACAAACAAAAAAGTGAATTAATTGCTATTGCGGGCCCAAAGAAATCTCTCACAGCTTATCGATAGCCTTGTTGAAAATGGCATTCAAAGTCTGAATTAGTCTATTATTTAGCCTCTCTACTTTCTGAGGAAAATGTATTCATTAAACAATTTAAGACTATGAATAGAAAATCCAGCCAGTAATTCTCTCAAATATCCAGTAGCAGTAACATCTATGGTTTACTATGCTTCAACTCTTCAGACTTTGTAAAAGAAGGAAATATTCTCAACCTACCTTCCACAGGTTTTATAATTATTCCAGTCACTCCACCAACAACTCCCTGAAAGAGAAATCATAGTCTCCACTGAATGGAAGCTGCTTAATTTTAAACCAACCACTAGAGGTCTCTACAGACATACCAGAAATAACTAAAAAAAACCCTGAGCACTTAACTGATAACATATACATATAAGAAAGCACTATGATTTTATAAATATTATATCATAGAAAATTTTAAATGAAAGCACTATGCAGAAGAAAAATTGAAGATTTTATAATAGAAATGAGTAAAGTAGGTGAAAATATTTTAAATCTGGCCTTGGTACCAATCATCTATCTAAGGGATCATCAGCAGTGGATATAATCTCTCTAAGCCTCAATTTCCACACCAGCAAAATTAATAAATTGTGCCAAATAGTTCTAAAACCAAATTATAAATTTTAATGAGATACCTCAGTGAAAATGTAGAAAATTTAAAATAAATGGAAGTCACAAAGACAGCAAATAAAGCACTTCAGAGAATACATCACACATTATAAATCACTGTCACACACAGCAGTTACAGTTGCCAAATGTAAAACATAAATCCATTAATACATTCTTAAGTGTCAAGTAACAGTAGTAACTAAAACTACCTGCAAATTCTAAAACACACAGAGAACTGAAAGATATACTAAAATGAAAGATGACACACCTCTGGAAAGAGAGGAGGGCTGAGTAAAGAGTAATCTAGCCTTAGCTTATATTATTTTACTTACTAAAAGGAAAACTTATAATTTTTTATAACAATAAGAATATTATACGTTACCTGCATAATTAAATAGGATTCATGCACTATCTGCATAATTTTAAAAGTACTAAAAAGTAATAAAAGTCTATTCCTGGTTTGTCAACAGTTAACTCTCACATGTCCCTTCCACAGAAGTGTTCTGAGAGCTCCTCATCCCTCTAGCTACTGTCATTACTACACATCCCTGCTCCTCATGTCCTCATCTTCCACGTTAGTACTAAACTGTCATCATTATAATTTTACTTTAGCTCAACTCCAAACCAAGTCTAGAGATGTAGAGGACAGATCAAGTGGTAACGAGAGGGAAAGAAAACCAGAAAGCCCACAATTATCATTACTGCTACTCTGACTAACCTAGTTTAAGTAACATTCTAAACTTTAGACAAGCTAGAGTATTTATCTTAGAGTGCATTTAAAAGTTAAGGATTTCTTAAAGATTTAGCAGAAGACTCACTCGCAGGAAGCCCTTTCCTCCTCTGGCCAGGCTGTCTCCAAAATCTTTGGGCTGTCGACTCAATTCTTCTCTTCTTTTTTGCTGATATTCCTTATCCATTGTAATTGCTGCCAAACCTTTCCCCACAGAACCAGTGATTCGAGATACAACTCCTGCTGCACCACCTATCAAGAGATAAGGGATTAATACCTAAAATATATAAGGAACTCAAACAACAACAACAAAAAAAACCCATAATCCTATGAAAAAATGAGCAAAGGATCTGAAGAGACATTTCTCAAAAGAAGATATACAAATGTCCAACAAGTATATATAAAAATATTCAACAACACTATTCTTCAGAGAAATGCAAACCAAAACTGTAAGATATATCCCAGCTCACTCCAGTTAGCATGGCAGTTATCAAAAAGACAAAGAATACAAGTATTGATGAGGATATGGAAAAAAGGGAACCTTACACACTGTGATTGGGAATGTAAATTAGTACAGCCATTATGAAAACTGGTATGGAGGCTCCTCAAAGCAGTAAAAATAAAACTGCCATATGATCCAGCAATCCCACTACTGAGTGTGTATCCAAAGGAAAGAAAATCAGTACATCAAAAGGGTATTTGCTCCCATGTTTGTTGTGGTGCAATATGAAATCAACCTAAGAGTCTATCAACAGGTGAATGGATAAAGACAATGTGGTGTGTATATATATATGCACTGTGGAATACTATTCAGCCATAAAAAATGAAATCCTCTCACCCTCATTACACCCATGAGCCTGGAGTACATTACATTAAGTGAACTAAGTCTAGCGCAGAAAGACAAATACCACATGTTTTCACTTATGTCAGAGCTAAAAATGTTGAGATTTTAGAAGCAGAGAGTAGAATAACAGGGGGAGACAAGAATGAGGAGACATTGGTTAATGGATACAAAAT
The DNA here is from genome assembly GCA_963574575.1 of Galagoides demidoff. Classification (NCBI taxonomy): domain Eukaryota; kingdom Metazoa; phylum Chordata; class Mammalia; order Primates; family Galagidae; genus Galagoides; species Galagoides demidoff. The sequence continues at coordinate 1,977 of CAUYQV010072672.1, read as the reverse complement.
TACAACTTGAGAGGAAAAAGAAGTTCTAGTGTTACACAGCACTTCAGGATGACTATAGTTAACAGCTTATTGAGTGTTTTCAAAAAGCTAGAAGAGAGAATTTCGAATGTTCCCAACACAAAGAAATGATAACTGTTTGAGATGTGGATATGCTACTTACTCTGTGATCATTACACATTGTATACATTTATCAACATTTCACTCTGTACCCGAAAATATGTACAATTATAATATGTCAATTTAAAATAAAGTAAAAGATTTAACAAAAGATTCAGAGAAGTTGGTCACATTTTGTACTTAAAATCTGAAGGAGAAAATTCTACAAGAATTTCTGCAAGCCAGACATAAGGAAAGCATCACCTACAAAGGAAGAAGTATCAGAATGACTGCAGATCTCTCAGCCAAAACGTTTCAAGCTAGAAGAAGATGGTCACTGACTTTCAGTCTCCTAAAACAAAACAACTTCCAGCCCAGGATCTTGTATCAAGCTAAAATGAGTTTCATTTGTGATGGAGAAATCAAATACTTTAATGACACAGACATTTTGAAGGAATTTGTCATAACTAAACTGGCTCTCCAGGATATTCTCAGATCCATCCTCCACAATGATCAGCATAATGCTTTACCTCCAAAGTAAACTCACCCAGAAGTTTTTGAAGAAAACCCAACTTCCACAGTGGTGAAAGAATTAAAAATGTCCACTGGACATCCAAAAATCATGACACCCCAAACACAACCAGGCTTATCAATTCTTTCAATTAATATGAATGGTTTAAACTGTCCTCTAAAGAGGCACAGGCTGGCTGACTGGATATCTGCTACATACAAGAATCTCACCTTACCTTAAAGGATAAAAATAAACTCAGAGTGGAGGGATGGACTTGTATAATATAGGCAAATGGAAACCAGAAAAAAGCAGGGGTTGCAATTTTAGTAGCAGATACAATTGGCTTTACACCAACAAAGATACAAAAAGATCAGAAAAGTCACTACCTATTTGTCAAGGAAATACCCAACATGAAGAGATTTCAATAATTAACATTTATGCACCCTACCAGATTGCTCCTCAATTCATAAAGCAGACTCTAATGGATATGAACAATTTGATATCTTCCTGCACTATAATAGTTGGAGATTTTAACAACCCTTTGACAGTTCTGGATAGATCCTCCAAGAAGAAACTAAACAAATAAATATTAACACTTAAACCTGACCCTAGAACAAATGGACTTAACAGACCTCTACAGAAAATTTCACCCTAATAAAACTGAATATACATTCTTCTCATCAGCCCATGGGTCATCCTCTAAAATAGATCATATCCTAGGACACAAGTCTAAACTCAGAAAAATTAAAATTTTATAGAAATTATTCCTTGTATCTTCTCAGACCACCATGGAATAAAAGCTGAACTCAACAACAACAGGAATCCTCATACTCAAACTGAGAGCTGGGTCAAAAACAAGATTAAGGAAATCAAATTTTTGGAACAAAATGATTATGAAGACACAAATTATCAAAACCTGTGGGATACTGCAAAGGCAGTTCTAACAGGGAAATTTCTAGCATTTGGAAGCCTTCATTAAGAAAACAGAAAGAGAGGAAACCAACAACTTAAGGGATCATCTCAGGCAACTGGAAAAGGAAGAAAATTCCAACTCTAAACCCAGCAGAAGAAAAGAAATAACCAAAATTAGGGCAGAAGTAAATGAAATTGAAAATAAAAGAATTAGGCGGAGCAAGATGGCGGAGGAGATGCACCCCCTGAGTCAACTCTCCTGGTGATTTCAGGTGAGAATGGGCTTATTGGATCCCTTCCGCATGGCATCCTTGCACGGATAAGCAGCGCAGGGCGAGCAGCAAAGAGGGGAACAGTTGGATTGGAAGTATAATCCAGAACCACGGTATCAGCCAGGAAAAAATCAGGACAGCAGCTGAAACGGCCCCATCTGCGCCCTGTGGCATCAGGTCCGGGGC
>CAUYQV010072671.1:0-26682 GCA_963574575.1 Galagoides demidoff | reverse complement strand
CAAGAAAACTTAATTTAGCAAGGATTTACACTCTGAGGAAGTCACATGAGAGAGCGGGATTATTTAAAAATATTACTTCTGCTCGGCGCCTGTGGCTCAATCGGCTAAGGCGCCAGCCACATACACCTAAGGTGGCGGGTTTGAATCCCCAGCCCGGGCCTGCCAAACAACAATGATGGCTGCAACCAAAAAATGGCTGGGTGTTGTGGCGGGCGCCTGTGGTCCCAGCTACTTGGGAGGCGGAGGCAGGAGACTCGCTTGAGCCCAGGAGTTGGAGATTGCTATGAGCTGTGATGCTATGGCACTCTACCCAGGGGGATAGCTTGAGGCTTCATCTCAAAAAAAAAAATAAAAAATAAAAAATAAAAATATTACTTCATATGCACTAAAGGCATTTAACATGAAAATCTTATTAAGCAATTGAAGCTATAATCTGGGGTAAGTCTCCTTCTAGGGCCCCACAAATCATAGCAACAGGCAATAAATTATGCTGCATTTCCCAAGGTTGATGTTACTCACCTGTTTTCCCTTGATGGATTATTACTAAGATATAGCAATGTTTTGGGGTGGCCCAAAAATAGAAGATACAGGCCAGCCCCTACCGTCAAAACTATTAACAGCGGCACCTGTGGCTCAGTGAGTAGGGCGCTGGCCCCATATACAGAGGGTGGAGGGTTCAAACCTGGCCCTGGCCAAATTGCAACAATAAAAAAATAGCTGGGCGTTGTGGTGGGCTCCTGTGGTCCCAGCTACATGGGAGTCTGAGGCAAGAGACTAGCCTAAGCCCAAGAGCTGAAGGTTGCTGTGTGAGCTGTGACACCACAGCACTCTACAGAGGGCTACAGAGTGAGACTCTGTCTTTAAAAACCAAACAAAAAACAAAAAAACTATGCATTAAAAAAAAAAAACCCTTTCTTCCACTTTCTGTGTCCACACCTCTCTGCCCCAGAATTCCTCTGCCTTCATCCTCCCTCCTTCCTGGGGAGGGAGAAGCTTCTCTCTGCCTTGTCTGAGTAATCCTTAGGCCCCTGGACTCCTGCTTCCATCCACTTCCTGTCTTAATCAGCTCTCTTCTCTCTTTTCGAATAGCTTCTCCTCCTCCTGTCCCTTCTTTTCTGACTAAAATCTCACGCACGTCTTCCCCATTCTGAAAAACCCTTCTTTACGGCAGGTTGTTACCTCAAGTCACGACACTGTCCACCGTCACTGCCGACAATCACCCTGAACAAAAGATACTCCACTGCAAGCAGAGCTTCTCAAACCTTGCTGTGCCTGTGGACCACCTGGGGGGCAGCGTTACACCCCGGGATTGCTTCAGGAAGAGTCTGAGCCCTGCACCTCCAGCGAGGCCCCGTGTGACATGCACCTGCTCACCGCGAGGTGTCCACCCTGGAGGACGCCGCCGCCGTCCGCACCCTCACTCTTCCTTGGTCACTAAGCCCGCACCAGCTGAGATCCACTCCTCCCACCTGGCCGAAACGGTTCCTAAATGTCACCATTCTTATCTTCAAACCCCAGGGCTCTATCCCTTGTCCTCATCTTCCTTAACCTGTCCTCAGTATCATTTATGGCCACCGCTGGTCACCTAGCGCCCTTCTCTTGAAATTTCCTCCGCTGAGGCTCACTGCCGCCACTTTCTCAGTTCTTTTTCTGCCTTCTGCTCTAGTTTTCCTTGATGATGACGCTTCTTCCTCTCATCACCTGAAGGAATTTAATTACCACCCAGGTGAGGACCCTTGTAGGGGAGAAAACATAATTTCTTTCTTTCTTTCTTTTTTTTTCTTATTAGGTTTCTACTTGAGATGCTCTCCTGAGAACACAAGTCTGATTAACGAAAGAAAAACAAGCCCAAGTTTCTTAATGTGTGCTGTACCCATTACAGGCGACAGGCCTCAGTTCAAAAGTATTTTTCTCTCTTAAGGCTGAGTTAGGAGCTGTGCTTAAATAGTATTTTAACAGAGAGCTGTAAATCCACTTGGTGACAGCGCAAAGGAGAGAGCAGCTCCAGTCTTTAAAGAGGCAGAAAAATGTGGAAAGGTAGCAAAATTGTTCCTAGATTTCCCTGAGGACTGCTGACCCCTTCCCTGGGTAACAAGCTGGTGCTGCCCAGTCAGAAAGGCTTCCTGCCCTGCCTGCAGGCAGGTTGAGGCCGGGGCGGAGCCGTCCTTGGGTTTGCTGCATCTTTACCTTCACCATTCTCAATATTTAGGGGGGAAATGCTTCGGTTTCTTTCACCCTCAGGACTCAGCCCTGCTCTTTGGGTCATCGTTGTCCTTTTCTCTCGGGGATTCTCAGGTTCGTGGCTTCAGTGTGCCTGCTTCCAGGTGTTTTTCCAAAAGCATCAGGCTCCTGCCCCCAGTTTGCATTCCAACCTCCAACTAGCCATTAGGTCAGAGGTTTTCAACCTTTTCTATCTCACAGAGCACTTGAACCTATAGTTACACTTCCAAGTACAGTTAAATTATGTTGATTAAAAAAAGAGAGAGACGGTTGGGCACTGGTGAGTAGGACACTTGTCCCATATACTAAGGGTGGCGGGTGCGAACCTGGCCACCGCCAAACTGCAACAACAACAACAAAATAGCTGGGCATTGTAGGGAGCGCCTGTAGTTCCAGCTACTCGAGAGGCTGAGGCAAGAGAATTGCTAAGCCCAAGAGCTGGAGGTTGCTGTGAGCTGTGATGCAACAGCACTCTACTGAGAGTGACAAAGTGAAACTCTGTCTTTATAAAGAAGAGGGAGAGAGTTAAAAATATATATACTTACTGTGTTTTGAACTTCTTTTGAAAATAAACAATAATGTTCAAAAATTGGCACAGCACACCTAGGATCCTCTCTTGGGCACATGGTTGAAAATCACTGCATTAGTTGATCAAGTTGTTCACACCTGAAACTTCACAAATTTTAAACCGAACTTAGAACTAACTAATTTCTATACCTACCTTCACTATTTCTATGAATGGTGGTATTATTTCCAGCCACACAAATTCACAGCTTCTGCGTTATCCTTGGTTCTATCTGTCCCTTTACATTCAACTACTAACCATAGGAAAGGTGGCTCAGGGAATCCGGCAATGAGTGAGTTGAGGGTACTATGAGACTTGCTAACCAATTTATTTTTGACTCCAATTTAGAGACACATCTATGTCCTAATGACAGTATGGACCTGCGTCAGCTAACCTACTGACTTAAACGCCTGCCCAGTCTTTCACTCCCCTTGTCCCTCTTTCTCTTTTAATTTTCTTTTGCATCCACATCTGTTTTCTTTGAATTTTCTTTTAGCACTTTCTTTCTTTGCTTTTCTCTTTCATTGGTAATCAATCATATATTTTTAAAAGAATTTTATTTGCTCTGCCGCTCCCTATCAGCATTCATATGTTGAAAATACCTACCCAGTTCTATTCACCTTTCTATCTAACTCACATTATAATCTATCACTATGCTCATTTTTGTTATCTCTCTTAATCTTAAGACAGTTCCAGGAGAATGAAGGCCATTCCTGTGTTACTCATTATTTTATCTTATATCCCACAGTATCTGGCATTTAGTAGTTGCTCAGGAAGTATTCGTTTAAGGAATAAAGGAAGGGCGGAAGGGAGGAGGGAGAAAGGGTTTATACTGCCCACTTCTCAGATAAACAACTAAGACAACAATCATATTGCCAACTGGTGATCAAATCAGATTTTACTCCAAATCCGGCTAAAGTCCAAGTGTATAACAAGAATGTTACCACCTGCCAGGTTCTATTCTTTGCTGCACAGAAGGAATCCAATACATGAGACAGCAAGGCTTGGGGCAGAGAAAGAGTTCAATGTCATGCAGTGCCAAGTGAGGACACAGGAGGAATTTCTTAAATCTGTCTTTCTGAGAATTTAGAGATTGGGGTTTTAAAGGATGGTTTAGCTGGAGAACGCTAGAGAATCAGTACTGCTGACTGGCTGGGATGAACTCACAGGGTTAGGAAGCAGAAATTGTTTTCTTTTGCTGCAACAGTTCCTGGGTAGAAGGTCCCAGGACCTGTTGAATTCATCACCAAATACAGCCACTTGTCTGGCTGGCATCATTTGGTCCACCCAAATGCAGACTCTGGAAAGTATTTTAAAGACCATTGTTAGGTTTCATGATAGTAATGTTATCTGTAGAAATGGTTGGGGAAGTTACAAATCCTATAACGGCTGGGGATGCCTGACTCCTAAGGAGTCAGCGATTATGGGGTGGCAAGCTGTGAAACAGTGGTGGGTTAGCCTTTAGCTAAGCCTTCCCTTCCGCAGAAATCAGTCTTCTATCACAGTTCTTGCCTTATGACCCCCTTTAAAGAGATGGTTTCAGTGCCCCCCTGACTTGATCAGGCCTTATTCATGAGTTATAGGCTAATGAAGTGGAGAAGGGATAATTACCCGGCTGGCTTTTTCCACCTGTCAAGGGGCATAGTTGGGGAAAGACCCAGGGTAAGAGGAATGAAACCATTTTGTTGTTGTCTGTAGGTTGAGGACCAGCCTGACAAAGATATCAGTGCTCTTACCCACTGTTTTAGTGCAGTATTTAACGGAGCAGCATGCAATAAGGTAAATAATGAGCCCTATCAGGAGTGAGAGTCTCAATCTTCAAAGGCCCTAGCATGATCTGAAACCTTGGGGTGTCCAGGAGAGTAATCTATGAATCAATCAATCACAGGGTCACTGGTAGGGACCTCTGTAGCCAAGCAGCTTATTGGGAAATCTTTTCTGTAAGGGTTTCAACGTCTCCTGAGTTATTTCTACAGGTGCAGCCGGTGGTAGGTAGCACTGCACCGACTCCCCCTTGTTTGGCCAGTGGAAGGTTAGGGCTGCTCTGTAGTTGAGGACTATCTCTGTCAGCAAGGTGAGAGACTTCTGTTGAACCCAAAGGCTTTTTGCAGTTTCCTTGGCAATCAACCCCAAGGTGGCAGACAAGTTTCTGATTAAGTCTCTGTTAGTGTAAAATCCATAGCTAGGAACAATTATCCCTGGAAGGTTCTGCCACCAAGTTTCCTAGTATACTTCTGGTAGCCCTCTTTAATCTATGGGGAAGGAGTAGAGACTCTCGTTGTTAGGAAGGATACTAAAGGGGGTTATGGAGTGACCTAGCAGGCAAGAACCTTCCATGTGCAGGCTATTTCTATAATGGTGGGCCTACCCCGGCGACAGAGGATCAGACTCCAGGTCACAGACAAACACATATCCCAAGGGCACACATGTAGTATCTCCAAGAGTGTATTTATTTATGGATTTACTTATATTTATGGAGAGTGTATTCAACACGGAATCAAACCAAAGGTCACAAGATTCACACGTTTTCAAAATCCATCTGTATGATAGATATTTCAGATGCATTACCTGTTGGTATAAAGCCAACACCTCCTCAACCAGATTCCCCATCTGGAGCGGGTTACATTTGTCAATCCAGTAAGCTAGAGATCAAGGTGGTCCCATGACCACCATTCTTAGCCCATCTTGAGGAGGTGAGGAAAGTCAAAACATGGGGTAGGGTATCCTGGAGGGTAACTAACCAAACTTGAGAAGTGGTTAGGACAGAAGAAGACCTAAATCCAGGGCTTGATCCCCTTGAGCTTGTCAGAGGACTCGTATCATGGACATCTAACATGTCAGCAGCAGGGGTCATGGACAGCAGATGTTTGTGTTGGACAGATTTGGAAAGATGCTGGCCAATCCGGCAATCAGACTGGTTTCCCCTGTTACTACACTTAGGATAGTTTAACTACTGAGTTGCCATGCCATTTTAGGTCAGGTGAAGGGGGACATGGTGGCTAAGGTCACAGCACTAAGTGTTAAGGGTGTCTAAGGGGAGGGAAGGAACTATTCTTGCACACACAAGATGTCTAGAATGCAAATGATTCTAGCAATAACAACAATCAAAGCAATAATGAAATATGTAAAGATTGTACATCTAGTAAGAAAAGTGGGCCAAGCCGGCCAGCCAGCCTGGCACTGAGAGGCAGGCCGAATGCCCCTAGGAGTCAGGGAGGGGAGGGCTGAGCTGAGCCGGCAGGGGCGACGATGCCAAACTTCTGCGCTGCCCCCAGCTGCACTCAGAAGAGCCTGCAGTCCCACCTGGCCTTCTTCAGGTTCCCCCAGGATCTGGCCAGATGCCAGAAGTGGGTAGAGACTTGTAGGAGAGCAGAATTGGAAGATAAAACACCTGATCACTAAATAAATGATTATGTGCCAAACACTTTGAGACCTCTATAATTTGTAGAACTAGCTCTTATAGTAAGGTGACCAGATTTTAACATTGGTAAAGTGGTACACCTTTGACGGGGTGGTGGGGGTGGGGGGTGTTCTTAATTAAAAATTTGGTCTATATGGAGCAACAAAAATTTTCATAGAATGCAAAAATAGTATTGTAATATATATATTTTTAATATCAACATAAGTACAATTTACAAATATAATACATTAAAAAAAATTATGTATCAGGCAGAGCCTGTGGCTCAGAGGAGTAGGGCACCCGTCCACCTGGGGGACCTTGGTAGGAGGGGAGTAGGGAGTTTACATTAGCCTTTTCATTTCCAAATGAAGTTACATTAACTTCTTCATTCCCAAATGGAGTTACATTAACCTTTTCAGCAGCCAAACATATATATTCGCTTCTGGTTGTCCCACTGTTCCCTAGCTTGTCATGCATTCTTTCCAAAAATTGGGACTTTTTTAAAATGCCGCGGGAGGCAGGACAAATTGTTAAAAATTGAGATTGTCCCGCCAAAAGCGGGATGTCTGGTCACCTTATCTTATAGGACAGTTCTTTGAGATAATGCAGTACCAACAACATTTGATTGTATCAGATATTTGAACAATCCACACAGTAGACACAGAAAACAAAAGAATTAAGTGCAGATGAAATCAGGACACTAAACGGCAAACAAATGATGAAGCTTCTGAACAGGAACAAAAACATAAAGAAACCAGTAGCAGCAATGCTCAGAGCCCCAGTACAGAAGAGGGGAGTGAGAACAGGATGAGGACAGGTTACCTTTAACCCTCCAAGAGAAGGAAAACAAAGAATATCTAAAATCTCTATTTGAAATCTTGATCCTTAAGGGAAAACAAAACATGCCTCTAGAAGGACTCGAGGCTGATGAACTCCCAGAAGGTCTCTTTACTCCTGATAACTAGAGAGCCGGATAAATTCTGGTGAAGAGGCCCTGAGAAAGCTCTTTGAGAAGACAGCCATTAGTTAACACATAGTTTTGTTCAAAAGCACAGCAGAAACAGAGCTAGAAATCTATGAGAGCTGCACTGGGGAAGACACACCCAGGGAAGTGAGAGACTCACGCTTCTTTTCCCGAATCACAGACGATGTAGTGGACATCGCAGGGGAAGGGCACCTACCGGTGCTGGGGAGGGTCGTGGATGAATCTCATAACCTGACAGAGGAATCTGTGGACTTCCTGCCTTATGAATCCAATGCAGAAATTTCAGCTGTGAAATTTCACACTCCAATAACTGAGAAGTGGGGGCTAAATATGGAGTACTGTGGCGGCCAGGCTCACGTTGTGTCCAGTGGATGGATGGGCTTCCAAAATGAAAGTTGTTGCTTCTAGACTTCTAGAGAAATATCCCCAACTGTCTACACACTTTGCTCTTTCTGTGCCTTAACTATGTGGTTGGCAAAATCAGTGCCTGTTATGGGAGGGTCTGTTGCATTGGGAACAATTGAGGAAATTTGTTCTTTTTTCCACGGATCGCCACAACTGCTTTTAGAACTTGACGATGTAATTTCTGTTTTTTTTTTTCAGAACAGTGAAGGGCTAAAGAACTGAAGGAAATTTGCCATTCTCAGTGGACGAGAGGCATGATGCTTTTGAAGTTTTAGTGGACCTCCTGCAAGCACTGATTTTATGTTTAGATGGTACAAATAGTGACACAATTGTTAAATGGAATAATTGTGTAGCTGGCCGAGCATTTGTCCTCTGTAGTACAGTAACAGATTTTGATTTCATTGTTAACATTGTTGTTCTTAAAAACGTCCTCTCTTTGGCTCGGCGCCTATAGCTCAGTGGCTAGGGTGCCAGACATGGGAGCTTCTGGGTTTGAATCCAGCCTGGGCCTGCCAAAAAACAGTGATGACTACAACTAAAAAATAGCCGAGCGTCGTGGCGGGCACCTGTAGGCCCAGCTACTTGGGAGGCTGAGGCAAGAGAATCGACTAAGCCCAGGAGTTTGAGGTTGCTGTGAGCTGTGACACCAGGACATTCTACCCAGGGTGACAGCTTGAAACTCTGTCTCAAAAAAAAAAAAACTCCTCTCTTTCACAAGGGCCTTTGGGAAAAATCTCCAGGGGCAAACTTCTGATCTCTTCTTTGCAGCCAATAGCTGACTGCAGTTCTTCATTCACTCAATGAAGGAATGGAAAATATTGAAGTTTATCATGGGTTTTGGCTTGAGGAAGCCACCAATTTAGCAACTAAATTTGATATTCAGATGAAGCTCCCTGGGAAAGTCCACAGAGCTCAGCAAGGTATCTTGGAACCTCAACCAACTTTTGAGAGATACTATAAAGAAACCCTAAGTGTTCCAACAGGGGAACACATTCTTCAGGAACTTAAAGATAGATTCTCAGAACAGCGCCTCAGAGCTCTTAAATGCTTGTCTCTAGAACCCTCAGTCACGGGGTCAGCTCAAACTCAATACATCAGAGGAACACCATGCTGACATGCGCAGAAATGGTTGACCCAATCCTGACACACTCTCAGCCGAACTTCACTGTCAGAGAATCAAATGGAAACACAGAGGAAAAGATCTTGAGCTTCCACCCACTATGTCTGAAGCCCTTCACCTGCCTGATGTCAAGTTCTTTCCTAATGGGTGTACATTGCTGAAGGTCCTGCATATTCTTCCTGTGATGGAGGCTAAGAATGAGCGTTATGAAAATGGATGAAAATGTCTCAAAGCATTACTTGAGGAACAGTCTGACAGACCAAAAGTCAAGTAACTTGGCTTTGCTTAACATAACTTTTGATATTCAACATGATCTGGATTTAATGGTGGACACATATATCAAACTCTGTACAACTAATTCAGAGCTTCCTGCAGATAATTCAGAAAGCATTGAAAATACCTAAGAGACTTTAAAGGTTTTCTCTTGTATTTGATATTTGAAGGAAGAGCTTTCAAAAAGGTTCAACTTGAGTCTACTCTTAGGGGCTGTGCTTACTTTGAGTAGGGCAAAAGGCAGTGTCTTATTGCAGGTCAGATTAGCATCTTGACAAACCTTAGATAGGGTCTCCTTCACAGTATGATTCATCTCTTCAGTGTTTCCAGTGGGCTCAAGGTTGTTTGCAGGTTCCAAGTTAAACTAAGGGCTTGGGGAGCATTGTACCTGATCTGAGCCATGAAGGCAGCACCATTGTAATCCTGAGCGGAAACTGGTACTCCAAACTATTAGGGGTTTACTGACTTTGGAAGCCCTTTCTGTCTGACAAGAAAATGCCTCAACCCAGCTTGAGGAAGTATCTACAAAAATGATAAGAGCAGTGCCTGTGGCTCAGTGGGTAGGGCACCGGCCCCATATACTGAGGGTGGTGGGTTTGAACCTGGCCCTGGTCAAACTGCAACAACAACAAAAAATAGCCAGGCATTGTGGCGGACTCCTATAGTCCCAGGTACTCAGGAAGCTGAGGCAAGAGAATCGCCTAAGCCCAGGAGTTGGAGGTTGCTGTGAGCTGTGACACCACAGCACTCTACCAAGGGCGATAAAGTGAAACTCTGTCTCAAAAAAAACCCAAAATGAGTAGATATTTGACATTTTCAGCTACCCTTAGTATCATGATAAAATCAATTTTCCAGTCCTCTGCTGGTCCATCATCCCTGGTCTGAACTCTTTGTGGTAAGGGGAGAGGGTTAGCAGGCTTGTTCTCTGCTCCTCTTCATACGTAGACCAAATGGTAGATGTCTGCATCCACCGTAGGGTGGCATCCCTGCCACAATGCTGCCATAAACATGCCAAATAACATCATTTAGAAGATGTTTGGGTGCCAGAACTATTCCTGTCTCATTGTATACCCAGGACGGGGTCCTGTCCAATCAAGCACTCTTACCATGTGCTCCCCTGAATATGTGGGATGTTCAGAGCCAAAATCTACTTCAGCCAATGAGGCCATTAGTAAAGTCACGGATCCTTTTTCCCTGCTGTGTCCCCCACAGCCTGATCTGTCTGGTGATCACCTCTTGCCACCAGAGTACCTGGTTGCTGATGTCCAGGGCAACGCACTATAGCTACTTCTTTGGGAGCTAAAATGGCATCTAGTGAAGCTATATTTCTTCAGCATGTTTATTTCTTTGTTACTGGAGGTTAGAAGTCCCCTTCCTTCCAGATGGCCACATGAGTATGAACAACAGAAAAAGAGTACCTGGAGTCTCTGTAAATGGTCACTTGTGCTCCTGTACCTAGCTGGAGTGCCAGGGCCACGAGGGCTGCCTTCTGTGCTGGGTTTCCAGGGAGGAGAGCTTCAGCCTCTAATGTCTGTTACAGGTTACTACCATGTACTCAGCTCTCCCTTATCCCCAATTCATAAAACACCTTCCATGGGTAAACATTTCTAGGTCTGAGCTTTCTAGAGCAGAGTCCATCAGATCCAGCTGGCTGGAATAAACTTGTCCAATTATTTACAAACAGGTACAGGTTCAGATGACACTTGAGGAAGTAAAGTGGCAGGATTTAATGTAGACACCATCTTCAATTATATTTGAACTATATGAAAGTATGGCCTGGTATCTGCCAAGCCTCCCAGAGGTCAGCCAAGACCCTCCTTTCTCTTCCAACCAGAGGAGCATATGGGGTGAGTGGCGTGTACTTGTGGTGATTTGGCCTTATGTAAACTTGTCTGCTTCTTGAAATAGGTAACAAGTGTCAATAGCAGCCCAAAGGCAAGAAGCTGTCCCTTTGTAATAACGTCCAGTCGTTCTGAAAACCAAGCAATGGGGCTCTTAGTATTTCCTAGGTCCTGAGTTAACATTCCCAAATGTATTCCTTGCCTCTTGTGCATGAAAAGTTCAAAGAGTTTTCTTATATTTGGGAACCCGAATGTTGGGACAGTCAATCACTTTTTCTTGATATTAAAAAAGGCCCAGTCCACTCTAAGGGCTCATTATCTCCTTTACTTAATGCATCAGATAGGGGCTTACTGATAAGTCCAAAACTGGGAATCCATATACAGCATAGCACAGCCACGTCTAAGAAGCCCTGTAGTAGTTGCTATGGGGCAGATCTGGCTATGCTGGCCAGGGCCTCCTTCCAATCAGGAAGCAGATGTCGCTGTCCTTGGGAAAACCCAAACCCAGAACATTTCACTGAGGGCTATGAAAGCTGAGCCCTTTTCCTGGATATCTTTTCTCCCTGCTCAGCCAGAAAATGTAGCATTACTATAGTGTTCTGATCAGATATCTCCCTTGTGGCACTAGAAACTAATATGTCATTGGCATATTACAGGGGAGTCCCACCCTTTAATTGGAGGTCTCAGAGCTCTTTAGCAAGAATCTCCCTAAAGATGGCAGGAGAGGTTTCCAAACCTTCGGGAAGAACTGTCCAACATGGCTTTGTTCTCATAACTGGGTCTTCCCAAACAGTTCTTGTGATTCTGAGCTTAGAAGAGTGCAGGGAAAAAAAGCATCTTTTAAATCTAGGACCGTGAATCAGCAAAGCCCATCAGTCAGGGCTGTGAGCAGTGTATACGAATTGGGGGGAGGACAACCAGGAGAATGTCTTTCACAGTTTGATTATGTTAGGTACTGAACAAATCAATAAAGATGACAATGGACATGATCCCAGGAGAGGGGACGCTCCTCTGGGGCTTGAAATGGCTAATACCCCTGGGATGGATAGGCTATTTCCTGACAGAGAATGGGGGATATTCTGGATAGTTAGCATGGTCCCCACTGATCCTAAGGAACGCTGGACCAACAGGCATCCACGATAAATGGTCATAAGAATCCCTGTGCACAGCAGTGGGCTCTCTAACATGGTGGACTCGCAATCTAGGTACTTTGACAGCTACTGCTGACAACTACCTCTGGGTGACAGATGAGGCATACAGCTCCTTTACAAAGGCCAAGAACTGCCTCTTTATTAACTGCTCTAAATGAATTGACTTAGCATCTCCATAACAGAAGGGGAAGACCTTTCCCTGCCAGTGCCCACTAAGTTTCTCTTTCATCCTCGGTTGTTATGGTCTGTCGCTGTTACCAGCAAACCTTTTCCTATAATGGCCACAGCTATGCTGATGGCTCACACAAAAACACCCATGGGTACGTAGCCTCACGCTTCTCTACAGTGCTTGTGGCTTACCATGGTGAGCATTTCCCTTACAAGGAAGAGATTTCATAGAATATCAGAAACACATTACTGCTTCCCAAAATTATGTGGTGTTGAATACAGGCGTGACTACAAATGAAATGAAGCAACGGCTTGCTAATACTACCCTTTCTGAAAAGGGAAAAGGAAAGAGTTCTATGTCAATGAAACTAACTCACTTGCTTTCCCACTGGTAACATCCAATTAAAAAATAAAGCAACCAAATACCCCCAATAACATAACCCAAATATGAAATGATTTTACTAGGTAACTCCATCTTTTGGCCAGCTTGGTCAACTTGACACCTTCACCCACCATGTTAGAAACAAAAGAATCTAGCCAGGCATTGTGGTGGGCTCTGATAGCCCCACCTACTTGGGAGGCTGAGGCAGGAGGATCTCTCTAGCCCAAGAGTTTGAGGTTGCTGTGAGCTACTCTGATGCCATGGTAATCTACCCAGGGTGGAAGAGTGAGACTCTGCCTCAAAAAAAAAAAAAAATTATTCTAACATTCTAAACATAACTGGCTAATTAGCAAAATGAAAATGGGATGGCGACCAAGAGACCAATGCTTACTCACTGTAATATTGCAAAGTACTGATTTGCAGGCAACAGAATGGGCAATGCATCCAGGAATCTATTGGTTGGCCCCAAATGGAACTTCCTGAATATGTGGTACCAACTTAGAACCTTAGTCACCCCCTAGATGGGAAGAAGATGTTCTTTAGGTTATCCATGGACACAAGGCCAGATAGCTCACATCCTTAGAATGCCTACAAATCCTCAACTGGGCATTGAAGATGTTATTTGGCATGTGGAATCTCTAGCATATCATACAAAGAAAACTTCAAGTAATAGCTGCATGGGAATCTCCCTTTTCAACATGGAAGCCACTCTTATGAGTAAGCCTGTCCTTCAGAATTGCTTTAGACATGCTTACAGCTGCACGGGGTGGCGTGGGGGGGCGTGCGGAACCTGTGCACTCATAAAAACTGAATGCCGTGTTCATATTCCTGATGAATAAACATCAATAAATGAATAATGGATGTGAAAACCCAAATAACCAATCTCTCAGACAAAACCCCGCTTTGAATGACTGACTTCATATCTAGTTTGTGTCCTGGGGAACCTAGCGGCAGAAGCTACTTCCTGGCTTAGTCTTATAATCCTGTGCTGTTTACTGTTTTCTTTTTGCCCTACTGTTGCTGTGGCCTCTGCCCTGAATGGAATGAACACACTGATGCTAAAGCTATACAGTGTTAAGCACCCTCTAGGCTCAGGAACTATTGAGGAAGAAATGGGTGCATGCTATTTTAAGGGCCAGTTTCAAGAGGCGGTGTAAGGGAAAGTGGCCTGTTGCATGCTAAGAGTGACACCATCTAGAAGTGAAATTGCCATAATCACTGATCTTCGACTCCTACATACCAAGGTATTCCCAGAGCAAGGTCAAGAACAATGCCTGTAGCATAGATGGTCCCTTAGGAAAACGCTTATTTAACTTCCCCAATGGTTGCAAATTTTGCAGGAGGGTCTAAGGCATGGTCAGCTACACATACTTTACTGAAAAAAATTTTTTTTGCTTTATGAAGGATTTTCCTGGGGGATGGTGTGGGGATCTTGGCTGCCCCAGGCATCAGGTATATTTGTAAGTCCCTATCAAATGTTTCTTTCTAAATGCTGGATTTGTCAGCCTTTCTTTGGCCTCTCAGCCTCCTCAGCCTTACAGGGTAGGTTTGTATATATCTGCTCACTGCAGAACAACCTCATGTATGAAATGAGCTTTGAGATCACTTTCACTTCTAAACTCAAAGCAAACTTTTTTTGCAGCTATTTCACCAATTAAAAAAAAGTTTATACTCGCTCAGGAGGTAGAGTCTAGGGACTTAACCTGAAGAGTAAACACATAATTCAACAAAAGAAGAAAATTTGGCCAGAAGTAATCTGGCAGAATGCAATTTCAACGAAGGCAAACTAGACCAAGATAAGCCAATCAATGTGAACTTGCTTCTAAATTAATATCACAGATAAAAACTCAAAATTATATAAACAGTTGAAGGAATCAACTGATACAGAGATCCATATATATCCATTTTGATTATTGAGCCTTCTGAAACTCATGGTTCTTTCAAAATATTTGGACCTTAGGGTACATCAAAGGGGCTAAAAGGTTATGGCTAGAAGATAAAGTACCCGCATCTCTCCCTGTTCCTTCCCCTAGATACACTAAAATCTCTGGACATTATATATAAAAGAAACAGAACATTCTGAAAGGTAGGAACAAGAAGACAGGCCAGTTAGGGGCTCTGCAACTTTAAAAATGACATGCATTAAGGTTTCCAGCTTTTCTTTTGCCTCACATATTCTGGACTGGATGCTAGAGAAGCTAAAACCCAAAATAACAAGCAGAGATAAAAATCAAGAAAGCCCCAAGAAAACCAAGAGTTGACCTAACAAGAAAGAAAACTTTGATAGTACCCAATTATAGAAAACACCATAAAGAAACTGCAGCCCTGCCCCCACTCGTTAGCAAAGGCCAAGTAGGAAATCTATGCTTTCACCTTCGCCAAGCTGCAAGGAGGTGGCCTCTCCCCTCTTGAGAGTGTCCACGAAAGCTGAATTATGAGCCTAGACCTCTACCCCTGTCTGGCAATAATAGGGCCCCTTTCCCCCTCCCCTGCAGGTGTGGCTTCAACACAAGGTTTAAATGAGATCCAAAGTCTCATAACATAAAACTCAAAATGTCTGGAATGTAAAAAATTGCTCATCATTTCCAAAACCCAGAAAATTTCAACTTGAATGAGAAAAGACAATGTTTCCTCAGTCCATTTTGTACTGTTACAACAGAATACCACCGACTGAGTTGTTTATAATGAACAGGAATTTATTGGTTTATGGTTCGAGAGACTGGGAAGTCTAAGATGAAGAGGCTAGTATCTGGTGTGGGTTTTCTTGCTGTGTCATCCCATGACAAAGGGCAAAGAGAGCATGAAAAGTGGAGGGGACCAAGGGGCATGGATAAACATATCCTTTCAGTCACTTCCACAGTAATCAAACCACTCCTATGGTAATGGCATTAATCCATTTATGACAGTGAAATTCATTCATGGCCTTATCACTTCTTAAAGATTTCACCTATTACCACCATTGCCTTGGGGATCAAGTTTTCAACACATGAACTTTGGGAGACAAATTCAAATCATAACAGGTACCAACACTGAGATGATACAAATGTTATTAGAATTACCTGAATAGGCTCGGCGCCTGTGGCTCAATCAGCTAAGGCGCCAGCCACGTACACCTAAGGTGGCGGGTTCGAATCCCCAGCCCGGGCCTGCCAAACAACAATGATGGCTGCAACCAAAAAGTGGCCGGGCGTTGTGGCAGGTGCCTGTGGTCCCAGCTACTTGGGAGGCTGAGGCAAGAGAATAGCTTAATCCCAAGAGTTGGAGATTGCTGTGAGCTGTAATGCCACAGTACTCTACTGAGGGCAACAAAGTGAGACTCTGTCTCAAAAACAAAACAAGCAAACAAAAATGAGTTATAATCTGTTTACACATCAAGTTGGGTTATAGTTCCTTATGTATCCAGAAAGCTTTAGGCGGGACTTAAAACATGTAAGGAGATAGCTTTAGGCCAAATTTAATTTAACAATATGGTTCTTAATGTATGTAGAGGAAATACTTAAGACAATTATATTATAAATATGAGTAGAGAAAGGAACTTAAAGGGGTAAAATCTTTTTCTTTATTTTTGAGACAGCATCTCATTATGTTGCCCTGGGTAGAGTGCCACAGCATCACAGCTCACAGCAACCTCAAACTCTTGGGCTTAAGTGATTCACTTGCCTCAGCCACCCAAGTAAGTGGGACTACAGGTGCCCACCACAACGCCCAGCTATTTTTTTTTTTATTAAGGTGTCGTTGTTGTTTAGCAGGCCCGGGCGGTGTTTGAACCCCAGCCCAGATGTATGTGGCTGGCACCTTAGCCACTGAGCTACAGGCGCCAAGCTAAAGGGTTGTAAAATCTTAAACTAGTAAAATCTTGATACCAATAGGCTATGATAATTTATGTAGATATAATGTAATAACTATACAACCAGTTTAAAAAAATCTATATAGAGACATACATTCAAAAATGCCAGATAAAACTAAATGGAATTCTAAAAGATGTTTATGTAACCTACAAGAAGACAAGGCGAAACAGAGAATGAAAGACAGAGGAAAAAACAATCCACAAAGGCCAAAAGAGAAGACTTGGGCCCTGACATGTGGATAATTATTTTAATGATATGGATGGGCTTGGTGCTGTCCCACGTGCCTCAGAATCCTATTATTTTGTGCTTTAAAACTATATTTCTTAAAATGAAGGCTTGCATTCTTAGATACACCCAGAATAGCTAAAGTCATATTCCCCACCACATGATTTTCCATTCCTTTGACTCATTACACACTTGAAAATGTCTTTCAGGCTCGGTGCCTATTGCTCAGCGGCTAGAGCACCGGCCACATACACCTGAGCTGGCGGGTTCGAATCCAGCCCGGGCCTGCCAAACAACGACAACTACAACCAAAAAAATAGCTGGGCGTTGTGGCAGGTGCCTGTGGTCCCAGCTACTTGAAAGCCTGAAGCAAGAGAATCATGTAAGCCCAGGAGTTGGAGCTTAATAAAAAAAAAAAAGAAGAAGAAGAAGAAAAGAAAATGTTTTTCAAAGCTGTAGACCTCAGAAACACAAACAGCAATTAGTTGAACAGCCTTCTTTTACAATGAACGAAAGCTATGACACAAGATTCAGTACTGCCTCCAAACCAAGGCTTTCCAAACATTTCAAACCTAAAATTAAGTCCTTTTTTCTACCCTACCTCTGCCTCTTAGCATGAGGACAGTGTTAAAATGTTACCAGCAAGAGGTTCTCTGGCTGACTAGATATTCCCAACAACATTGTGGCTAGAAATGGAATAAGAGAATCTGACTTAAGTCCATTTGTGGTACAAAATACCTCCCTTTTCTTTTTCTGTCTACCCTGAGGCTAGTGAGCTAATTCTTGGAGACTTGACTTCCTCCAACAAAGAAAAGAATTATACCTATTTTGAGTATTAAATAAATTTGATAAATGTGAATGTGTCTGCATGGGTCAAGTTTTCTGCTAGGCAAATCTAAAAATCTTCAGGATGGAGCTTTGCTGTATATTTTCATATTTTCTTTTTAAGTTTTTGTGAACTTAAGTATAATCCTGATATGTAGATCATGTGGAGAAGAAAGTACTGCAGTTTTTAATATCCTGATGCTAGCATTCACCTATAGGGTAACTATTTAATCTATTATTTAATCTGGAACATTTAGAAATGAGAATTAAAAGGACACTAGGACTATATCACCCAGGACATCAGAATGTCACAGACAAATCAGGATACATAGTCACAGATCAGAGAGTTAGTTATGACCCAAGAACCAAGTCACACACACATCAGAGAAACCAAAATAAAGATCCCCAAATTTGGGGCAGTACCTGTGGCTCAGTGAGTAGGATGCCGGCCCCATATACCAAGGGTGGTAGGTTTAAACCCAGCCCTGGCCAGCTAAAACAGCAATGACAACTGCAACAAAAGAGAGCCGGGTGTTGTGGCGGGTGACTGTGGTCCCAGCTACTCCAGAGACCGAGGCAAGAGAATTGCTTAAGCCCAGGAGTTGGGGGTTGCTGTGAGCTGTGATGCCACAGCACTCCACTGAGGGCAACAGAGTAAGACTCTGTTTAAAAAAAAAAATTCCCAAATTCAGTTGAGGTCACATCTTGTATTTATAGGAAAACTTCAATAACTTTCAGCTACTCGGGAGGCTGAGGCAAGAGAATCGCCTAAGCCCAGGCGTTGGAGGTTGCTGTGAGCTGTGTGACACCACGGCACTCTACCAAGGGTGATAAAGTAAGACTCAACCAAAAAAAAAATTGTTCTGTTTTTCAAAGAATAAATGTTTAACTCTTTGAAATTCAGCCAATCAGATAATGTGATGAGATCCTTAGCTTAAAATCTAGCTGGGCTGGCAGGGGACTGAGGCCCATCTGATCACAAGAAGGCCCACAGGGCTCCTTGAGAAGAAATCATCTAAGAAAAAGGAGGCATTTATAAGTGAAGGGAACAGAAGAGCAGCACCAGAATGACAGGAGGGCATTTCTGAGAAATTCTTACCACTCCCTGGCCCATCTCCCCCTCTCCTAGACATCTCCACATCTGCAGATCTGTGCAAGAGGTTTGCAGAGTGGAGTTCTATCATGGGTTAAGCTAGGTGGTAGCTGAAAGTAGCACATAAGACACTCCAGAAACTTGGAAAAGTCTAGAAACCACACAATACAGGAGAGAGACCAGAGCCAGTGTTATCTTCATGGTGGCCCCAGATGGACAGGGCCTGACACGTGTGGTCTTATTTGAGATCAAGATAGCAAACACTTTTTCTGTGTACCGTTGAACGGATCCTACTTCCCCTATGTTACTATCTTCTGCATGGACAGCACTTGAAGACTTTACACATATATTTTTTTCTGATTCTAGGAAAAAACTGATACCTTTTTTTCTGATATCTATAAAGTAAAATCAAAGTATAATAGAATCTCCATTGTTGACCACCTCAAGTTGGCCTCATTTTCATAGACCAGGCAGGCACCACATGTACTTAATGCAAGTTCCTTATGGTGACCACCTCCGTATGTTGATCTGCTCATTACAGTCCCTTGGGTGGTCAACTTACACAGGTTCTAATGTATTAATTGAGAAGAGAAAAGAAAGGTAAAGCTATTAATATATATTATATATAAATACATAAATATAATACCTATATATCTGCATCTATGTGTACATATACATACCTATATATTTATAGCTATACACACATATGTGTATATACATCTATGTAAAACACATACTCACTTCTGGGATATGAGGGAATACAGATAGACTAGACAGCTGAAGGAAACTAAATTTATAGATATAATCGTGTCTAAAAAACTCATTAGTATTCTGAATCTGTTACTGTGAATTTTTTTATACATGCACTTGTATGATTATATATATATATATATATTTTCAAGTTTTTCATCCCACTCTAAGGAAAGTTACTGGGTGAGTGATATCTTTGGAGATTCTAATAGAAATATTATAATTTACATGAATTTAGCTTAAAGTCCCATCTTGGGGACCTTACACGAGGTTTCCCCCACCCTGAAAAGCTTTTATCTTTTCTGAATTATTAAAGTATTTTCCTAAGTAGATTAGTTCTCATTCAGATATTGAAATCATCGGAGTACAGGTGTCTCTGTGTGTGTGCATGTAGACACATTGGTTTCGGGACTGATTTTAGGCACATGAAATGGATTTGGAATGTGATTAATTGATTTTAGATAATTAAGAGATGATTTTAAAGGAAACTATTTTACCATCAAAAGTAGTAAATTCACCATGTTGGGACTGAAGAAAGCCCAAGGTGACACACTTCTTCTCTTTGAGTTTTAAAAAAAGATGAAAAGAACAAACATGAGATTCAAATATCACCTTTATTACTGATAAAAATGATACTGGAGAAGGGCGCTGTTATTTGTAGATGAGCAAGCTTCCTGATACTGAACCAGAACTAGACAGAGGCCTTCCCAGGGGTGCTGGACAGGGCCATCTTCTCTTCTCTGCGTGGAGCAGGAAGGCACACGTTTCTTTCTGGGCAGCTCGCTCTCAGAAGGAAGGGAAAAGGAAGAGTTCATGCTACGTGCTCATTTTCTCCTTCCAAGTTCCTAAGGGGGCAGTGGGAAATATCTTTCACCTGGAAGGAAATGTCAGGAGTGTTTCCTACACACATCCTCTAGTTGCGTGTTCTATTAACCCTGACCCCTGGGTGCTGCCACCTCCTTGGGGGAACTATCAGGAGTTTTGCAGCATAGTTACATATTTTTGCCTCATGGTGCTTCTTTAATACCTACATCTTCTCTTTTGAATATTGTCCTGGAACCGCTGGTGGGCAGTTTTGATTCCCCCCTCCCCAGATGGCTCTGCAGGACAGTGCTGTGGGTAAATTCTAAGGCTACTTTCTACCCACTATAAAACTAGTCGACTGCTTTTCGTTGCAAATTCTGAGCAGCTTCACTGGCCAACGTGGTCTCGTAGAGGTTCACAATGATGACATCATTAAGATAATCCAACAGAAAGTGGGCAAAATCAAAATATGCATATAAAGCCTTTTCTATTAAGAACTGACAAAGACACTGAGGTCTGTAAAACCTCAGACTCACTGAGTCTCTTTTTGACACTAAAAACATCATTGTCCAAAGGAATTAAAGGTCCAGAATCATTTTCCTTTGCCCTTCAATGTTAAAGTTCAAAGACATCACAGGTTCAACATTTAACCTTCCCAATCTTTTATCTTGTTCAATTTCAATAGAGATTCTCTGTCTTGGGTAATGCAGTGATTCTTCCAGCAGCTATAGCTTAGCTACCCTTTGCCAGACTGAGTGTAGTTCCTAAGAAGTAGCATTACTTAATGCTAAATCTTTTATGAACCACCCTTTAAAAAAAGTCCAAAGAGTTAATCAGTAGGCCATATAAGAGTATCATAACACTGGCCCCACATCTACCAAATATAGAAAATCACTTCATTCTTACTCCTTAGGGAAGTTATTAAAGAACAAAATTATATTCTTAGAACCCAGTACTTAGTCTAAACCACAAAGAGTTCACAAAGACCACAGCAGAGATTCAGCAGCATCGGGAGAAGGACATCTTCTTGGCTTGAGCTGCACCAGTGTGCCAGAGTTTATGCCACTGGTCCAGAAGCCGTGGCCTGTGGGTTTGATATTAGTTGGGAAATATCTCTCGGGAAGAGTCTATTTTTAAAACCATGAATTTTTCAGTTTAGGAGAGAAAGTTGTCTATGTATACTATCTTCTCTCAGAGAAGGGCATTTTAAATATTACTGCTTAGAGCAAAGTCTAGGGCAGTGATTCTTAATCAGTGTGCCATGGCACACTGGTGTGCTAGGAAAGGATCTTGGCTATACCATGAAAACTTCTTTTATTTTTTTTTTGAGGCAGAGCCTCAAGCTGTTGCCCTGGGTAGAGTGCAGTGGCATCACAGCTCACAGCAACCTCCAACTCCTGGGCTCAAGCGATTCTCCTGCCTCCGCCTCCCAAGTAGCTGGGACTATAGGCACCTGCCACAACACCCAGCTATTTTTTGGTTGCAGCGGTCATTGTTATTTGGTGGGCCTGGGTTGGATTCAAACCCATCAGCTCAGGTGTATGTGGCTGGTACCTTAGCTGCTTGAGCCACAGACGCTGAGCTAGTATACCATGAAAACTTTTAAAGATCATTAATTAAACTATTTTTTAAAGAAGTTTAAAGCACAGTAAGTATATTATTTTTTTTACTCTTTTTTTGAATCAACGTAATTTAAGTGTGCCATGGAAGTGTAACTATAGGTTCAAGTGTGCCATGAGATAAAAAAGATTGTAAAACCCCACTCTAGAGAGTTGACCTGGGAGCATCACTACTTTTATTTAAGGTGACTTTCTTTCCTATCTAATATTCAAAACTTCCTAAATTTTCGCTTACTCTTTGAATCTTATGTTTGTGGTATTAAAAGATATTTTCAAAAGAAGCAAAATCATGACTTTCATGATTCTCTTTATCTCTAGATATAGAATAAACATGTGTTAAAGATTGTATTTAACTAATTAACTAAGTGGAGAAACCAAGCAACTGGTTCAAAGGAGAAGTCAAAGCAGCACAAAGTTTCATAGAGTAAAAAACATTGAAATGAACATGCACACGGGCACAAACTGCTTCTGCCGGGGGGAGGAGGTGGGAGGAGGAGCCAGTGAGTGTTGTCCCTCTACCAGAAAAAATTCATTTCCATGTCTATAGACAAGAATTATTGGCTCAGTGCCTATAGTATAGTGGTTACAGCACTGGCCACATACACTAAGGGTGGTGGGTTCGAACCCAGCCCAGGCAAACTAAAACAACAATGACAACTGCAATGAAAAAGTAGCTGGGTGTTATGATGGGCCCCTGTAGTCCCAGCTACTTGGGAGGCTGAGGCAAGAGAATCACTTGAGCCCAAGAGTTTAAGATTGCTGTGAGCTGTAAAACCATGCTACTCTACCAAGGGTGACATAGTGAGACTCTGTCTCAAAAAAAAAAAAAAAAAAAAAGAAATATTATTATTGCTATTATTACTATTATTGAGACAAGAGTCTCACTGTGTTGCTCTAGGTAGAGTGCCATGGCATCATAGCTCACAACAACCTCAATCTCCTGGACTCAAGCAATCCCCTTGCCTCAGCCTCCTGAGCAGCTGGGACTACAGGGGCCGACCACAACACCCAACTAGTTTTTCTATTTTTAGTAAAGATGGGTCTTGCTCTTGCTCAAGTTTGTCCTGAACTTAAGCAATCTACCCGTCTTGGCTTCCCAGAGTGCTAGGATTATAGAAATAAGCCACCCCACTCAGCCAGACAAGAATTATTTTGATTACTATCAGTTATTTTCAAGTTAACAGAGTTGTAAAAGAAGCTCCCACAGATTCGGAATCAGATGAACATGAGAGGCTGTGTGTGCTAGTCTACATGTGACGTAGTTACATAGCTTTCCATTGGAGCACACATCTTCCTCACTAGCATCCCGATATACAACAGAATGTGGGTGCACCAGTCAGCTACACAGCACTCATAAGACCCTATGAAGCTGTTTCTATGAGCTCTTGTTGCCAGGTCACTAGTTTTAAAATCTCTGCATTCTAATCTGAGCCATATTGAGATCCCACAGAGGGGAGTGATTCTAGAATCTGTTCACAAGCTCTGTGTATACAATGTTAGCTCCTTACTCCTTGGTCCTGGATGCAGAATGAAATCAGGGCAGCTCTTCTGGTGCTCCCTACCAAGGTCTGGCACTCCTAGCTGGAACCCTCTGCAGCACATGCACACACGCACACACGCGCACACACACACACACACTTTAGCTGCACTACACTGTAAAAACAGCTAAAGTGTGCCGCTTTAGAAGTGTGTCCAAAGACTTTTTTCCTCCTACAGTTGCATTACTGCCTTAGCTCCTTTAGCTATTAAGCTCTCTGAGGTCCACTGGTATCTGCTGAGAAGCCCAAGTGGCCAGAGCAGGTATGCCTGTGTCATCCAAGGACAGCTGGAAGTCTGCCCAGTAAACACACCACTGGAGGACAGGACCTTTGATGAGGGCAGCAAGGCCAGTATCTGCTTTCCTGCCAGCTCCCTCGTGGCTATCTTCTAAAGGCAACTGTGGACCCCACGCATTTGCAGAGTCTGCCTCCGTAAAGATAACCACTCACTGGCGGATAAACAACAGTGACCAGCCAATTCAAAATACCACATGGCCCAAGGGGTAGACCTTCTGGCCTCAGTGGCAATAGGTAAAGCTAACTGCACAGCTGCTTAGACCAACTGCCTCAAACTACCACAGTCAAAAACCTGCATGGCTGGGTCCCACCTAAAGATCCCATCAGAGGTTGCCATTTGCTACTCAAGTTAATTCTACTTCTTAACCTATTTCCGCGGGTTTGCTGCAAATGCTCCAAGGCCCATCAGTCCCTTAGATTTAATCCACTGCAGTAGCCACCATTCCCCACAGGCCAGGGCCAAGTGGAGTGGGGGTTCCCGCAGGCAGCTCAGCCCAAGGGAACCTGGAAAGGGAGAAGTGAGTCTCTAGAGCTCAGCGGATAGTCTGCTTCCCGGCTGCGGGGGACGCGTCTCTAGACGAGCAAAGGAAGGGTGAAAATAGGCCAGAAGCATCAGGGCTAATACCATCCTATCACATAAAAGGAAATACAAGAGTGGGGAATAACTGCTCTCCCCATACCAAATAATACCATTGCCTTAACATACATCTCTGTTTCATGTGTCATCGAGATAGAAAAAAGGGCTGTCCTTTAGGCCGTGCCACACAGGCAGTTGTAAGACACATTCCTTTAGAAAGCAATTATGAATGAGAGGAAGAAAGAGAAGTGAGTCTTAGAATCAATGAAGCATAGGAGTAATAGCAATAGCTGAAATCTGGGTGTAGTTACTTCATGCCAGGCACTGTTTAAGCCCTTACATGTATTGCCTCATTTAATCTTCACAAAAGCCTTATGAAGGTCCTATAAATATTATCCTCATTTTATAGAAGGAAACTGCAGTAGAGTGAGATTAGTAATTTGCTCAAGGCCACACAGGAATTAGATAGTGGATCCGGTTAGTCTGAATCTGAATACCTATGCTTACATCATTGTAGTTCATTTGGAAAGTACAGAAATATTCAGAGAAGCAGGAAGAAAAATCATTTTTTATCCCATCACTGAAAGACAACATCAAAAATTTGACACTGTTCCTTCCAATAACAAAAATAGTAATACATTTTTTACAAGACTTTTAATGATCAGCACTTTTGAGGCAATAGTTTTTATAGGAGCCAAATGGAATTATTCATAATTTACCTTAAAGTTTCTAACAGTCCTACTATGGGTCCTTTGAACTCTGAGGTTTGTGGGAATCCCAGACAATTCTCTCCTTGCTTTGACCCCGAATGAGTCAATCTAAGCCTTCCCATGGTTTGCACCTTTTCCATGTGGTGCTTAAGAAAGTTATCCATGGGCTCGGCACCTGTAGCATAGTGGTTATAGTGCTGGCCACATGCACCGAGGGTAGTGGGTTCAAACCAGGCCTGGGCCAGCTAAACAACAATGACAACTGCAACAACAACAACAAAAATAGCCAGGCATTGTGGCAGGTGCCTGTAGTCCCAGCTACTTGGGAGGCTGAGGCAAGCGAATCACTTAAGTCCAAGAGTTTGAGGTTATTGTAAGCTATGACCCCACGGTACTCTACTCAGAGCACATAATGAGTCTCTGTCTCAAAAACAAAACAAAACAAAACAAAAAAGGAAGTTATCCATAGCTCGGCAACCATTGCTCAGTGGTTAGGCTGCTGGCCACATACACCAAGGCTGGAGGGTTCTAACCCAGCCTGGGCCTGCTAAAACAACAATGACAACTGAAACAACAACAAAAATTGCCAGGCATTGTGGTGGCCACCTGTAGTCCCAGCTACTTGGGAGGCTAAGGCAGGAGAATCACTGAAGCCAAGCGTTTGAGGTTGCTGTGAGCTGTGATGCTACAGCACTCTACCTAGGGCAACACAGTGAGTCTCTGTCTCAAAAAAAAAAAAAAAAAAAAAAAGAAAGTTAGTTTTCCAGTACTGTGTTTCCCCCAAAATAAGACACTATCTTATGTTTATTTTTTCTCAAGGAGACATACTAGGGCTTATTTTCAGGGGATGTCTTCCTCTCTGTGCCAAAATGCATATCTGCATAGTCACACCCATCACTAGGCCTTATTATCCGGGTAGGGCTCATATTTAACAAATGCATAGAAATCCTGGTTTGGCTTATTTTGGGGGGTAGGTCTTATTTGAGGGGAAACATGGTAGCAGTAGATTTCCTGTGTGCCTCACTTAGCTAGCCTGGGCTCTGTAACGTGATCCTGTGGAATTCTTAGAGAAAATGATCCCAGAACTGTTGAGACACCATCTGGCAAAACACCAAATAACACAAAAGTGTGCCTTGGATTTCTGGGCAGGCGGCACCCTCAGAGGAAAAAGCTCTTCCAAGACCTTGGAACTCTAGCAGCTGCCAGTAACTGGATGAGATGAGGGTCCCCAGGTGAGAGAATGGCCATCAGCCCACACCAGAGTGTGTTTGACACTTGAGAATCAAGTAGGGCTTAAAGCATGGAGGAAACAAAGTTGAAGACCTGTCTGTGCTTATGACATCAGCCATTCACACACAGCAAACCCAGACAAACAGAATGCAGATTGACTGTTTTACATAAGCAAACGGAAAGCATTATACTGTGGGTTTTTTTTTTTTCCTCTTTAAATCCACACAGAAAGAAATGGGTGTGGTGCCTTACACACTGTTAGGGCCTCCAGAGAATGCACATGCGGTTGGGAATGGTTTTGTACAGAAAGAAACTTGAGGCTGGTATAGGTTTCCTCCAACTGGGTGGGGCAGGCTGCATTCTCAGGGGCCTGGGGAGGGTTGTGTAGAATTTTAACTGTTGAGTTTCATTTTAAAGATAGTAGAGGCTTGGCGCCTGTGGCTCAATCAGCTAAGGCGCCAGCCACGTACACCCAAGGTGGCAGGTTCGAATCCCCAGCCCAGACCCGCCAAACAACAATGATGGCTACAACCAAAAAATGGCCGGGCGTTGTGGCGGGCGCCTGTGGTCCCAGCTACTTGGGAGGCGGAGGCAGGAGACTTGCTTGAGCCCAGGAGTTGGAGGTTGCTATGAGCTGTGATGCCATGGCACTCTAC